>JBANCZ010004566.1:0-10028 GCA_037040025.1 Sphaerogastrella javana | reverse complement strand
ATTCAAAGATTTTATAGCTGTAAATAAACTAATTGCAACCTTTTTTTGTACGGTCGTTGGTTTAGTTAGGGTATAATTAGAGCAACCAAAATGATAATGGCAACTGTTTGAAAAAAAGTCACTGACTCTTTATACTATACACATACATATAGAGCCCATACTAATTATGTTATGTTGTATTGCATTTTGTTGAAAATTTCAAAACTTTGCAATTAAATAGATTTCAGAACAGGCTTAAGACGTACGGTAAAATGCACTGGAAAAAAGACATAAAAGTACACAAAGCATTTGGGGTTTTTTCGGGCTTGTTTCCAATGTTATTGTTTTTTTTTTTTTTTATTTTAAAAAGAATTTTTTTTTAGTGTTTTTTTTAGCCATCTCTTGTGCAGTTGTGTCCATCATTTTGTTTAGTTCAGTAATGTTGGTAATTATTTTTGTTGCTCCTTCTAATTAATACAAATGGTTTGATATACAATAATAAAAAAAAAAAATCCCCAACTTGGCTCGTTACTCTCTTACTGAGCGTTACAGTCTTCTCTCTCCTTTTTTCGTTTCCTTCTCTCTTTTCTAGCTGAACTCAACTGTCCAGGGTTTATTTCTTCCCGTTGTTGTTGTTCTTGTTAATGTTGTTTTCATTCCTGTTGTTGTTGTTGTTGTTAGTGTCCTCGTTGTCCTCGCTGAGGAAAAAAGTTTTCCCATTTTGAAAAGTTTGTGTTTTGTGGTGTTTCAGTTGCAGTTCAGTTGCACCCATACACTTGTATTAATACCCCTGCACACACACATATACACATACACACATACACCCATACACACACATACACGCCAATACACACACACACACTAATACACACACACACAGAGTAAGTACGCTCTAATTTCACCGCCCTATGACCGTTATCTCCTTTGTTTTTGCCTTTTCACTTTACCAACTCGAAGTCAACGTCGACGTCGAAGTCGAAGTCGACGTCTCTGTCTCTGTCGCTGTCGCTGTCGGCGTCGTCAACATTTTGCCGTCTTCATCAACGTGCATTGTTTTTGTGTAATTTTGCAATAAACAGCAAAACAATTTAAAAAGGAAAAAGCATACAGAAACGTCGACAAAGCAAAGGATGTAACGTTTTCCGAACTCAACCGACAACCAGCACATGCCCAACTCCACAAAATACGCCATCCCAACGCACCCAACGCACCCAACACACCCAACGCACCCAATGCACCCAACCCACTCAAAGCATTCGAAACACCCAATCTCCATCCGACCACTGAACCACTGAACCAGCCCCCTGAGCGACCAACCGCGCACAATGTGGCCAATGTAAAAATTAAACTCAAACAGAGCAAGAAAATGGGTTTTAAAGTGTACATACGCATAGGTACGACTACCAGATACCCATCTCTACCGATAATTCGATAATTCGATAACTGCATCTCTATATTTCATTGAAAAGGTTCAGGCTAGTACGGCTGAGAGAAGATGTGGATGTGTGTAGATGTAGGAGATGTAGGAGATGTAGAAGATGTAGAAGATGGAGAATATGTAGAATATGTAAAAGATGTAAAATCTGTTGAAAATGTAGAAGATGTAAAAGATGTAAAATATGTTGAAAATGTAGAAGATGTAAAATATGTTGAAAATGTAGAAGATGTAAAAGATGTAAAATATGTTGAAAATGTAGAAGATGTAAAATATGTAAAATATGTTGAAAATGTAGAAGATTTAGAAAATATAGAAGATGTGGACGTTGTAGAAAATGCAAAATATGTAAAAGATGTAGAGATAGATGATAGTATTCAATGTATATGGCGTATGTATACTCCTTATAGTATAAGAGGTACTTCTGGAGGCTGTTGGGGGGTTGCCAAAGACTGCATGGACCCAATAGCCAGGCGCCAATTTATATAGTAAACTTTTTTTGGCGTAGAAATACTTTTGGTCCAGTTTGTCTGCGCCAATAACCAAAAAGGGAAAGAGAAGAGAGAGACAAGTTTAAAAAAAAAGAAAGGTTATGCCTCTATTTAATATGTGGTCATACCCCCTGGCTCTTCGTGTAATGTTAGGAGTCATAGGATGGGGCACAGGAACATGGTAGAGCAAACAAGGCACAGGTGGGCAGGAGCCTGGACATATGGTATAACGTGGAGTGAAGTTACAAAGAACTTGAGGGGGAGGTGTAGAAGTGGGTAGGGTTGGCTGAATGCTAAGTGCAAGACTTGAGTTAATTTGTTATTGTTAGCGGCAAGTTCTCACTTTGGCAGTGGCAACAGCAACAGCCATTGGTCTTGCAACTAATTGAAATATATTTATTAAGTTTTCGTTCAATTTGCATTTGCATAGACTTTGAAATAAAAGTTTTTCCAGTTAGAATAAATATGTTTTGCATTCGAGCGAACGTTAATTATGCAAATATGTACTGTAACTGTAAATATGTACAATCCATACGATGTATATACATACATACAATCCAAACATATACATATATATTTATATGCATGCACACAGTGCGTATGCTTAATGTTTGCTTTGCCTTTGGGGGCAGCTCAACTTCAGCTCGAGCAGCCGTAATAAAACTTGCCTCGGAGGCAACCAAACGATGGAAGTGAAGTGGGTGTGGCAGTGGGAAGCATTAAGCGGTAAGCGGTAAGCGGTAAGCTAGCTTAATGACCACTCATTACCGTTAATTGATTTCAATTAAATCACGCCCGAAAACAGCAGCTTAGAGGGTATATAAAGGCAAATGCGACTGATGTAACCACAACAACTTAAACAACAATTACAAAAATAATCAGGAAGCATCAACAGCAACAGCAACACCACTAACAGCACTGCCAACAACACAACAACAACAACAACAACAAGAAGAAGAAACAACAACAACATTCACATAATCAGTGAATGGCTTGGGTTTCCGACGATAACAGAATTGGAAATGTCTTGAGTTAAAATAAGTAGTAGAAGAGAGCGAGATACAATGATAGAAAGGGAGATACAGGGAGAAAGAGAGAGAGAGAGAGAGAGAGAGAGGGAGAGAGTGAGAGAGAAGAGAGAGTAATACAGTGAGTGAGATAGAGACAGTGGAAAGTAGTAAGAGGGTGCTAGACAAAGCAAGAAAGAGGCAGGAAGTTGAGCCTTAAGTGTTTGCTCTGGGCACATGAAGTCTGGCACCATGACACTCACCAAATGACCAGACCAAAGCAAACACTCACACACACACTCTCACACACTCTCTCATACACACACACATTCATAGAATCACGCCTACCCGCCAACACTAACACCCACATTCACGTCTAGCGATAATAAATTAAAGTATCTTTACGCAATTTCACTTTGCCTTACTTAATAAAAACGCGTACCAGTAAAATTACAACACTCTTCACACTTATATATATATATATATATAGTGTGTATATATCTAGATCCAAATCCATATCCAAATCATAGGGAGCGCCCGACCATTGGGTCTCCTTTGAGCACTGTTTGTGGCTAAGATTTTCGGATAAAGTTAATTACAGCTCATTGGGTATTCGCAGCGAATGAATGGAAAACGGGGAAATGCCAAAACGGAAAACGGAAAATGGAAAATGGAAAATAGAAAAGTGAAATGGCGATGGAGATGGACAAGAACGTGAACGTGAATGTGAACGTGAACATAGTTTTTCGTCACGTTGAGTGAGCTTGCATTTGCATCTTCATCTTTAATTTCAGTTTCAACGTCAAACCTCCCTCCATCTGTGCAACTAGACTAGACTTTTTGGAAGGGTGCTGCGGTAGAGGGTCGTTTGTGTGTTTTCGCATCATCTTTTGCCAGCTTTGGCCGCTCAAGCAATTAACAATAAAACAGCAATTTCTAATTGGATGAAACGTTTTGCAAGTTTTGCATCCGATATGCTTCGCTAGAATTGAAACCGCTTCTTAACGGTCTACTGGCATCATACCCCATGCCAACCTCATTCACGCCCTCTATAACTCTGTATCTTTTTTTCAGTCTTTGCTTTCTCACACTTTCTCTCTCTCTCTCTCTCTCTATCTATCTCTCTTTCTTCGTTTATCTACTCCTAAACATAGTTTTTATATAGTACCTCTTTTCCTGACTTGGAATATCTTTTCATTGGTACTTCATAAAAGTTATTTAAACTGTTCCAAAATATTTCTAATAGTCATATGTACAATTGTACAAAGTTAAGCTTATATTTTAGATTGTTTCCTTAAATAATTAAATAAAAGAAAATTAATAAATAAAGCCCAATGGTTGAAAGTGTAAGATTGAAAGATTATCCACCCAAAGGAAAAGGAAAAACAAATATTTGGAATTTAACTGTCATGTATGACAAGGGCACTAAAACAGAGTGAGAGAGAGAAAGGGAGTAAGTGGGCGAAAGATGAAAAGAAAGGGAGAGAGAGAGAGAGAGAGAGCGAGTTAGTATGTGTGAAAGAGTGGGACTAAAGTGAATCAGACGGCGCGATAATAAACTTATTTATTGCATAGTTTATGCGCACAAGCTATCACTCATGCGACATGGTGTCTCGCATTTAACATGCACCCTTGTGTAAAATGCGATACGGTTCTGTACGATACAAGTGTTTGAGCTGCGAACTAAAATTCGAAACTGAAACTGAAAACTGAAACTGTAACTTCTACTGAGTGTGTGGGATTGAGACTCTGTGTGGCATATACTATATATTTATTTTTCGAGTGGGCGACTCAAGCTGTAGATGTAGATGAAACCAAAACTCACGAAACACCCAATGCGCTTTAAGCATGTGTGTGGGTGTGTGTATACATATATGGTATGTATGTATGGCATGATACGATGAGTGACATACATATATATATAAATATATCTACAAAAATATAAGTACGTACAAGTATAATGCGATCGTAAAAAGTCTTTTCATTGCGTTCATAAAGTATTAAGCTACTTTGCAGCATCTTTGCATGCATTACCAAGGATAATAAACAAATATACAACACACACATTCACACACACAAACCACACACAAGAATAGTGCAATAGAGTAGTAGTAGAGCCACTGTGGAACATATAGGCACTACAGCACAGTGGGGCTTATGAAGGAATGGAACTGTCTTAAATAAAGTAAATTCAGAGCACAACCGAAAGATTCTATTCGAGCATTATGTGTATTTATCTCAACATAAATTGTCGCAATGTTAAATAAATTTGAGCCACTGCTCCATGGACATATGAAATCTATATTTAAATTCCATCCTTACCACCTATACCAACTCTATACGCATAAACCTTAATTTTGCAAGCTTATAGTATATTAGTTTCTAGTATTTGAATGAAGGATTGCATCATGCTGAATCTCGATAGGGTTGTTAAGACAAATAACAAAAATATATACATGAACATTTTTTGTGTATTAATCGATGTGTTTCTTTCTACCCACCAAACTACCTATGCTGCTTTAAATATGTGAAATGACATCAATTTATCTATGATTATAATCTTTATAATTATGCTTTTCCCTACATCAATTGTAATACTAAATTTAGTTACACTTTCTACCATACTATTTTCTCATATACAATCATTTTCATGTTCTACAGACTCCCTGTGCGGCAGTCGAAGAGAAAAAGGATTAAGTTAAGAAAATGCGCGATATTGAATTTTCCATCAAATTCGTCAAGCATTCCTACCTTCCCCACAACATATTACCAACACACTCTCATAGATACACATACACATCTTAGCTTGTTGTGGAAAATAAGATTGCTTTAAAGACAAATGAAGTTATAAGTAGCTCGTACGTACGTGAAACGACTATGGATACACCCTGGAAATTTTGAACCCTATAGAGAAGACTGTCGAAAATTACTATTACTACATATGGTTTTTTATGATGCATAAAGCGTGCCTGTATTATAGATAAGTTAAGGTACAAGTATATCGAGACCCAGAAAAGAACAGGGTATACAAAGAATATTAGATCACCAGCGAATTAGAGCTATGCGAAGGTTATTTATTTAAACGGTATCCATATATCTGTATATAATACAATAGGGTGTATGTGGGTACACCTTGAAAACTTTATCAATATTTCCTCTATAGAACCGACACGAACTACCTCTCTGATCTTTCGTCCAGATATGTTAACGATTGTGTTTATGCTCTATAAGATCATCAAAGGGTCGTTAAAGGAATGAAGGCTCTGCGTAATGTGTGGGGTTCATGCCAGAGTTGAATGTTAGCGTATATATAGTATATAACAAGTGAGTATATGTGTATGTGAATGTGTATATGTTTGTGCGTGTTCTTAGTATTATTAGGAGCATCAGAATTATTGAGCCGCACTTTTAGTTCAAATGGATGGAATGGATAGGAATGGAATGAGAGCGAGATGGAGGCGATTTCGTTTTTCGTCCACTTTAGCAAGCAAATACACACATGCATCCACGAATTCTACACACACACATGCACTGCATACGCCTACACACACACACACACACACACGCACACACACACACAGATGCACAAAGAGAGGCAGCTGAGGCAATCGTCCGGTTGGCGACATTTTCGTTTTGGCATTTCGCATGCAATTTGCGGTTCATTGAATCGGAAGTTTTCCCATTTAACTTAAGCCTCTTTAACAATCCTATTGACGCAAATTTCTACTTACCGTTGCTGCAGATACACGTTCAGATGGACATGGAGGTGGACTTGGACCCACCAGGTACAATTACAGGTGCAAGTGGCTAACATGAAGAACCCCAATATTCAGCACCCAACCACCGACCCACACAATATTGTTCATTTCATTCATGGTTCCAGTCAAGTCCACATCTGCTCAGTTTATCTGAGCCATTTGTTTACGACCATATTCAATATGCCATCAGCTCATAAATACCCAAAAACTATTCACACATACACTCACACTCACACTCATACGACCGCCTACCTATAAATAATATTTGTATCTTCCTTTAATAGGATATTAAAGGGAAACCCATTTAAAATCTTATTAATTGAGATGAAATGAGATGAGATACGTTATAAAATTATGAATAATCAAGATGAATAAAGATAAAATAAGATGGGATAAGGATAATACCAGAATATATAGAACTAAAAGCGATCAAGTCGTTGAGATCTTCTGGGAGAGGCACTCCCAAAAACGGTAAGAAGAACACTAACAGCAGGAAGTATATGTATGAAAATTACCCTAAAGCAGACACACGCACACCCACACCCACATATGATGTACACACACACACACACACACATACGTGGGGGAAAGCAGGCTTGAGCCGTAAACTAAAATGCGGCCGAAGAGACAGGTGCAATGTGCAATCTTTTGGTATTTTGTTGGCTTTGCACATTTGGCGTAATGCCAGAATTATAACGAAAAGAATAGCAAAAGCAGAGCAGTAAAGAGCATAGGAGAAGACGGGAAAACAACAAAAATGGTAAAGAAGAAAGTAAAAGAGTAAGGGAATATGAGGAGATTTTGCAAAAAGCCAAAGCAAAACAAGTGCGGCAACGGCAATGGCAACAGCAAAGACAAGCACAATGAAAATTCAACACCTGAAAAATGCAAACACTTAAAAGACACCTCAACTCCGTAACCCTCCCTCACACAGTTCGAGGAAGGTGAAGACAAAGCGGTAGAGATGGGGGAGGCTGAGGCGAGAACATCAAGAAGCAAAGGAAAGCAAAGTCGACGTCGACGGGAAGCACAGCTCAGGCAATATCGATGCGCCAGCACCCGATGCAATGCGAGAGAGGGGCTCAAGCTGGGGATAGGGGCAGGTAAAGCTAAAGACGCAGTAGACGCAGATGTAGACGTTGGCAAAAAGAGTCGCATATGTGTGTGTGAGTGTGTGTCTATGTTTTTAAGTGGGTGGGTGAGCACCTTTTCGCAGGCAAGGACGTGCATTCATTCAAATCGAGTCGACTCTGGCTACAGCTACAGTTCCTGCTGTTCCCCAGCTCCTCCTTGTGCTCGAGCTCGAGCTCGAGTCTTACCGGTTTCGTGGCGCATACAAAAGAAATTCATTTTAATACACAGCCCAGGTCCAGGCGCAAGCCGTTGTTGAGGCAGGAAACCATTGCCGGCGGTGCTCAGCTCGGATTTGGATTCGGATTCGGTGTCCGGGTTGGGGTCAGGGTCGTACTTGAAAACGGAATTGAGCTAGGCGTTGCACTGCAAGACACAGAGGAAAAGACAGAAACAGAGACGGAGTGACAGAGAACAGCGATAGAGCTGGAGAGACGGAATCGCAGTTGATGTCGTGGTCTGCGTCCGCCTAAATGCGGCAAAATGCTTCATTTCTCCGCGCTTCATGAATTTAAACGGCTGCAACAACTAACAGGGCGGCCTAAAGGGGATCTAACGGGGGACTAACGAATGGAGTACCAGATGGAGGCAGAGAGATAAAACCAAAGCAAAAACGAGGAACAGCCGGAGCAGCAGTTGTAGGTGTGGATGTGAAAACTGTGGGAGACCAAAAGGCAAGTCAAGCCGAGTTGAGTCTATAATTTTTGTTGTGGTTCCTGTCTATTGTCTTTACGCTTTCGCCTACCGACTGCAGACCTATCCCCTCGATATCCTATGCATATTTCCCCTCGTCCCAGTTGGTTTTAGTTTTATTTCAGTTCGGTAAAGTAAGAGTTGCACTTTAATTTGGAGCAGTTGTTGCTCTTTTAGTTACAGTTACAATTACTATTACAGCTACAGTTCAGATAGTTCAAATTGAGGCAATCCTTCAAATTATTATCTTTACTAATAAGGAATTTAAACGGCAATTAAATGAGTAGGAAGATTATTTTTTTAAAAAAAGGGTACTTGACCATGGGCAATGTCAAATTTATTCAAAAAATCAAATCAAATTTAATAGTTGTATGCAATCGTTGATCGATTCAATTAGATGGCTTCTACTCTAATCCCAGCGGCAATAGAGAAATATGCAAAATAGTATGAACGGTGTTCATCAGTAGGGACCCCAATATGAATACATTAGTATTGCAGGTTTTATTATTGGTGAGATTTGGTTCATACTGCCGGATAAACGGAGAGACAGACGTACAGGTGGATGTACATACAGACATTCGGACATGACTTAAATGGGTTTGAATTCGGGTTGTCCTATTGAGAAATATCTATAAAATAATCGTTACTTTATGAGGTCTTCAGCTACTACCTCTACCTTCTTGTAGACCTTTGGGTCTTGTACAAAGTGAAGAGATACCCGAACACAGGATCCAAAGAGATAAACATATAGTTATGCGTAACATATATTATTATAAAGTGTGTTCAAACTTTAAGTGTATTTGTGGTATTAAACACCCAATAATAATACAAAAAAAAAGTACACTTTGTAATTGATAGAAATACCATATATATAGCTAAATAAATTCAGTCATACTTTGTAATTTGTTTATGTTTTTATATAGTGTACTTATAGAAAGAGTTCAAATGCAGATATCACCGGGCAAGCGAGGTACGCCCACTACGGCCGACCGCATTTTTCCGACTGAATGGTGCGACCGACGTGCCACTGAAATGGAGTAAAAGCTTTCGCTTCTCGTTTTGGATTGAGTGAAAGCTTTAGCGGATTCTCACTCAAAGATGAAACGCATGTGCGGTTTCGGCCAAAAAATTAACTCAAAATTTGTGGGTGGCGCCAATTGATGCTCATTTCTGTCTTTTAACTCGGTTTTTCTTTGTCCTATTGTTTGCCTTTTTTTAACTGTCGGCAAATGCTTTGCCTTGCTGCTCTTCTTGAATTTTTTCGCGGGAATGTTGAACTGAGAGATTAGTCTACCGAATCGCTAGCATAGAAACACGCATTCATCTAAAATTCAACATGTATTTATATAAAAAGTTCATATTAAGTATGAGTGTTTGAGTGCACATAGAAATAAAATAAAATTACATTCAATTTGAATTAATTTAACATAAACATAAACATTTAAACAATAAATAATACCCTATCTATGCTAAAGTATAATTATAAGCGCAAATTACAATTCAAATTTTGGCGCCATAGTTGAGCCACAGCAGC
>JBANCZ010004565.1:0-10031 GCA_037040025.1 Sphaerogastrella javana | reverse complement strand
TGCATATATATACACACACACACGCATATATATATATATATATATATATATATATATATATATATATATATATTAAGATGATTACAAGTAGAAAAAACTTGCACCCTTGGCAAATACTCATAAAGTTTTTGCGCAGTCTCACGCTGCGTATGAGCAATACACAAGACTCAATGAAGTTTGAGCGCGCTGTTAATTAAGTAATGCACATACCCTACGCCAGATTGGCTCTAATTGAACTCTGATGAACCAAGGCCACTTAACTCTTAACAACAACAACATGAATCACTGTCTAATCAGTGCAGCGGCTTCACGATGTGGAGAGACTTCAGCTCAACAGATCTTGAGAGTCAAAGTACTCAGCGTTCAACACTCACTACTCAGTACTCGGCGCAAATGAATGCAAAACTCAAACGGCAGTGTTTTATGAGTGTTCGTTTGAGTGTGTTCGTGGGAGATGAAGAGAGAGAAAGAAATAGAGAGAGAGAGAGAAAGAGATGGAGAGAGAGAGATGCTATGGGTGTGTATGAGTGCCATGTCATGTTATCATATTTCATGTTTATACTTCATGTACGCGCAATAAAGATAAAGCGATTTCGTATAAAAACTTTTTAATTGCCCTGCACTAATGATGCACTGCAACAAACTTGATCATAATTATAATAATTATTCTAATAATATTACCACAAAGTAGATACACACACACACACTCACGCATACACTAACACACACATAGAACTGCGCATAATTCGCAAATTTCTGTACAAATTATCACGAAATAAAATCATAAAATTCATGATGGCAAATTTTAGGCAAATTGCTGAATTAAACCGATTTTATAATTTCAAATTCATATAATGAATATTTAATTATATTACTCGGTAAAAAAGCCCAACTTCATTATTCCAAATAAATTAAATTGCATAGAATAGAAAAGAGAAATGTAATGAAATGAAGAATTTATATTGAATTATGTTTAATTTGAGTAATTGAATTGTTTGTATTATTGATACGTATAATAATTTATTTAAAAAAACATTTAAGAATTGTACTCTAAATAAAGCCTAAGCTGTTATTTAGCAATAAAATTTAGAGCTTTACATGATTTAATGAAATGAAAATAAAATACTTTTAATATATTAAGATATATATTATTCTTATTATTATTATTTAAATTATGTTTGACATAATTAAATAAAATTTTCAAAACTTTAGTTATATTCACAAAATATTTTTGAAATACGTATTTTTAATTTTTTTTCCCACTGTTAAATGATTTTATTGTTTGACATGTGCGGCCCACTGTGCATGTAGCATGAGTGCCTCAACTCATTAACCGCAAACAAGTTAAGGACCCAACAGCTGCCAACTGCGACTTTGGCGCAAATAAAGAAGTAAACAAACAAACATGAATGGGCGGTGGGCGTGGCTAGGCAGTGACAGCGAACAGCGAAAGAACAAATCAAAACAGCGTAAAAAAAGTGCAATAAAACAAGTGAATTACTCGAAAGAGACGCGCACAGTGAAAAATGGAAACAGCGGCAAAAAAAGAAAAACAGAATAATAAAGCGGAATATTAAGAAAAATATCACTTTGGAGTACCACACGATGGGAACACAGGCGACAGCGACAGAAGAGACTGAAGCGACTGCCGATGCTGCCTTGATGTATGCTACAAAAATTTGCTTAATCTGTGCACCAAGCAAAAGAGAGACGAGTACCAAACTAAAAAGTTGTAAAAAGGCACACACACAAGCACTTATTCACACAAACACACACACACACACACGCAAATTGTGCACAAAGTAAAATGTAAAAAAAAGATAAAATGATGGCCTCACCACCCCTCCAGGCCCCTTGCCATTCCACATTGGTGGCACAAACTTGCGTAATGAGGCTCGACCAAAGAAGACGAGCTAAAGCGGCACAATGACTGCTTGGAATGAGACTGAGATTCCAGCTGTATCTCTCTCCTTCTCTCACTCTGTCATTTTCTTTCTCTCCCTTCTTCACTCTATATGTCAATTGAAATTGGCTTTGCTTGTAGAAGGAGAAGTATAAAATGAGTTTCAGTCTCATCATTACAACATTTCATTGACTTTAGTACATTAGCCAAATGTTATACAGTATATGTTCCCTTGGCCAAATGCCTACAGTGACTACTACGGCTAAGACCCGTGGGCATTTTTGTGTAGCAAGTGTAGCAATAAAACCGTCTATACAGTCCCACACACACACAAATGCCTAGACTCATAAGTTGGATGAAGTGCATGTATATTTCATTAAGCTACACAGAGCAAAAATTCTGGTAGGAACCAAACTCTTTAACATTTAAAAATGTTCAAAAATTAATTTCTATATATAAACTCAAGTATAATGTTCTCGTTTATACACAAATAACAGTTCAAAGTGCCTCGGTAATAATAATAATAACAAGCTAAGCAACTTTACATCATTTTTTTTTTCATTTCATCTTCCTGTTCATTTTTATTGAGGTATTTTTTGTTTTGTTTGTGCCTTCTCCCTTTTCAAGTCAATTTCCACTTGAATTGTTGCAAGGTCTGGCATTTACTTTCTTTGTGTGTAACCCCAATGGAGCCGAACTGATGTTGCCTCTTTATCGTGATGTCCGTTCTCCGCTGACAACAATTCGACACTTTTCCTAATTATGATGGGCATGTTGTTGACTGAGAGATGTGCGGGGGCGACAGGACAGCGAGCCATGATGAAAATTGGCTGGCGCTGCGCTGCAAAATATGGGCATGACCATGGGCATGGTTATGGTCATGTAATCTCAACTTGAACACCACAGAGCCCAGACCAAGGCCCAGACCAAGGCCCAAACCCAGACCCACAATCAGACCCAGTGGCAGCCGGACACACTCATCAGATGTCTGTCGTGTGATGGTGCTAATAATGATCTCCCTTCCACTCCCTTCTACTACTATGCCATCCGCTTTTCCTCTCAGCTGTCAGGCCGTAATTTGTGTAATAATTGTGCCTAAGCGTTTAAGTCAAGCATGCCAGCTTGGCCGGCTAACCAGCGGCATCTCGTGGGAGCTGTAGCTACCACAGCCAAGCAGCAATCGACAGAGATGGAAGCCAAAGAGAGTGAGAGAGCGAGAAGAGGACAGATTGTATAAGAGCGAGAGAGATGGAGGAAGGGCCAGCACAACAATGAGTAAAGGCGCGGCGGCCAAATGCCTGTGGCCGTGGGAAAACTGCGAAAAGCTGGATGGAGAAGCTGGAGCTCTAGCTGAATGAGTTAGTTACGTAGCGTTGAATGAAGCGAACGGTTTCGCTGCACAGTTTCCCCAGGAGAGCGGGGGCGGAAGAGGAAGCGGGCGGTGGCAAGTGGCTGTGCGGCAGTGGGTTTAAGTCAGTTTTGTTACAAGAATTCAATGGTGCTCGACTGGCTGCAGAATTTGATTAAACAAAAGTAAAAGTTTTCAACTTGAGCGCCGAGGCAACAGCCACTTTATTTCGTTTTTCCTCTTCTCTCTATTTTTTTCCAACCATGTTGATTGCTCAGCTGTTGTTGTTGTTGTTTGGCTTTGTTACTGTGGAAAAAAAAGTGTAGTCGGAAGCTGTGTAGCAGTTCAAGCGCCACTTTCATGGCCAACAATCGCAAAAATACAATAATACAAAATATAAACAAAATAGAATAGAACGCAACCAAAAAAGGGAAAACCACATTTGGCTTTGACCAAAAGTCAAATTTTCCAGCTTTTAACACAATTTACGAGCAGCTAGTTCGACAAGCGACGCCCCCCCACACACACAACCACACATACACACACACATTGGCCTTTGCCCTTGGCCCACACAATCTCTAACCAAAATTGGAAAAATATTGCTGCAGTTCTTTTGCTGTTGAACTTTTAGCTCTAACTCGAGTAGAGTGGCTAAAACGTTTGATCGTATTATGTTTGTGTATTGATGGCAATGTTGAGAGTCTGCTACCAGTTTGTTTTTCCCCAATTTGTTTTTCTATTTCTGCATTTGTAATTTTAATTAGCTCTATAGTACTCGTTAGACCTCAACCAAAGTACTTTATACTTGACAAGCTTCTCAAGTGTTTGATTATTGACGCAACAAAAGAAAAATCCACTTTCAGTTCTAGTTTTGAATGATTTTTAACAAATTTGGTTTTATTTAAGCTATTGTATATAAAAATATTAGGAATCGTTTTAAAATTACTGCATTATATGCGAAAACTTATTTGTTCAAACCCCCAATTATAAACATTATCTATTGTCTATTGTCTTTTTAGCAAATGCAAACTATAATACAAACTTATATAGGTAAAAAGCTGGAACTAAATCTTATTAAAAGTTTACCTGTTTTGAAATGTATTAAGCTCCGAAACTTTAATTATTATTTCCAATATTTCTTTGATATCCCAAAAGCAAAACTTTTGTGTGATTATCTTTCTTGGCACGAGCCAGCCAGCCACCGAAACAAACTGACTGAATTTCATTTACTAACAAACTTCCAACTTGACCAGCAAAAAAGAGAAAAACCCAAAAAAAAGTGAATAAATGGCAGATATTGTACACGTTGCCAGCTACGGTTTGCCCCTAAAACTGTAATTCAGAGCGAAGAATCCTATCTGCTAAAACATGCATACAAAAAATGTGTCGGCATCGCAAAGGATACACAACGAATACCTTTAAAGTAAATCCACCTGTTCGCCTAATGCTTTTAAGCAGCGCATAACAAATTATATCTATAGTATATATATAAATGTAATATATGTATGAAATATAAATAAGGAATATACATATTTATATTTTTATTTATTTATTTATTTATATCAAGTACAAAGGCATCGGAGCCTCATGAAAGTGAGAACAGTTTTAATATGTGGCCAATGTAGCTTAAATGAAATTGTAATCTAATCTCATTTAATGTGATATTACACTTCAAATAATATTTCGGTAAAAACAAAATTAAAATTAAATTCTATTGTTTTTCGCAGTCACCTAAAACCTATAAAATATAACAATAAATCAAACATTTGTTAGGACGTCTATTATCGAAGAGAATGAACTTACGACCTATTACACCAATAGCTCGAAAAAGTCAAAACTTTATATATTTAAATTAAAAAATAAATTTTTTTAAATGAGAATTTGTTAGTTCTAAAAATATTTTTTTTTAATAATATATTCAATTGAAACTTAATCCTTAAAATATATATTTGCACTATTTACCATTTCTGCTATATCTAATGAAACTTTCCATTAAAACTTTATAAAATGCAAACATATTACAAACCTATTTTAAGTATAGGCTCTATTGAGAATTCATATTTTTGTAATATTTTGTAGTGTATGTAAATGTAGCATATATGATACTTACCCGTCACGTAACTGCAGACAAGCACTGATATAAGGATGATCAATCCGCGTCGGTGCTGCATGTTGTCTGACTTGGACTCCACTTGGTTGCTGTTGCTGTTACTGTTTTCTGGATAAATTCGACTGACAGACAGACAAAATAATACTTGCCGCCAGTTGTTGGCAGGCAGCGGAATCCTCTTAACTGGGTCACATCTGCTCTGCACCGCTGTGGGGCCAAATATGTCAGCGCGTGCCACTAGACGCCGTTAGTCCGCGTCGTTACATGCAGCTATGGGCAATGCGCAACGTTTTTTGGTTGTTTTTTCTACAGTTTGTTAGCTTTTTTGTAGCTGTTATTGAAACTACTGCGAGTGATTATGGTTAGTTTTTACTCTCGCTTTTTGCTTCTAAAAATTCCGATTATGTTTTAAGTTTTTTTTTTAGCTTTGTAATTGGTTTCTTTTGTTGCAGTTAGTATAGAAATGCAGGCATATTTCAAAAATATTGCACATACTAAAAGCCACAGTTACAATAACAACAATAACAATAAGAACAACAACGATAATGATAACAACAAGTAGCAACTGAAGAAATATTACTAACTAGAACAACAACACGTGGCTACTTTTAAATATTCACACAATGCCGTTGCCAGTGTTCTCTGCCTTTACTCTTTTTGGCCCTTTTGTTGTTGATGCCTGAGTTATTTTATGGCCAACGCTTTTTTTTTTGCAAAATCCTATTTTGATATGTTTGTATCTATATGTATACATGTATCTATACGTATACATGTGTAAGTTTGTTTGTTTGTGTGTCTGTGTTTAGTTTAAGTTATGTGGGCACCAGCATTAGTTCAAATTGCATTCCAGCAAATTAAATCGCGCTAAAATCTCCAACTTCAAAGATATGCAATGTTGTATACCATACAATTTTTCTGGTATTATTATTTCATAATTTCCCTTTATAAAAAAAAAAACAAATTAAATTAAATTAAATGTAACTTGTATAATTTGTAAAATAGGTTTTCATATGAGTCTATATTTTATAGACAAAATGCTTTAGCATTCTACAAAGTATGATCAATAAAAATGAATAGAATTTTTTGAAAATTTTTTTTACATAATATATAAGCAATAATGCTGCAGTACAATAATTTATGGTAGGAAACGTATGATCATTTTGCATAAGATCAAGCAGTGCAGAAAAGTAGACTCTAGCAAATTGTAGGTCGAATTGTGAGAGAAATTGTTGAGCAAGAAACAAGAGATTTGGCACATATGTGAACTCTCACATGCAGCTTGTAATGCTTTATGTTTGTATGTGTGCGAGTATGTGTATTTGATTGTGTGAGTTTGAGTGTGAGTGTGTATGTATGTGTTTGCAGCATTCCATGTGGCCGGCTGCTGTTACCTCATCTTTCTTTTACGCTCGAGACTATTTGGCATTAACAAAATTTATTTATGCGGGTGTTTAGTCGGGCGTAAAAGGTGTACATATGGCCAGCAAACACGCCCAGCCGCACACATGCATACACACACACACACACACACACACACAGTTAGATAGACATACACACAGACAGAGGAAGAGAGGCAACTTAGAAATGCACGACACGCGCTTACGAATTGAAAGGATTTTGTATGCTTTTGGCTTGGCCTGTTCTGGCCTCAACTAGGTGTAGCCTGAAGTCTGGCTCTGGGGTTCGAGTTACGTATATGGTATATACTATATGGTATGTGCTATATGGTATATGGTATATGGTATATGGTATAGTGTGTTCTTTTGCTTTGAGTTGTGTTGGGAATAATGATTTAAATGCTGTTTGGTTTTGCCTTTTGTTTTTCCATTGCTTCGGTTTTTATTCTTTTTTTTTTTTGTGTGTTTGGCCAACAGATACGAGAAATGTGAAATGGAAATGTGTGCAAATGGAGGGGAAATGGTTGGATATGGTCTGAGTGAGTTGAGCTTGAGTTTGAGTAATGCCAGCCATGCTATATAAGTAATGGGTATCTCTATAGCCTGGCTAGAGTTGGGTCAATGAAGCGTTAACGCAAATGTTAAACAAATGTAATGTTCTGGACGAATGAATTGTATGCATTAAGGAGCTCAATGTTGCCTCTTCTCATTCGTATGTTGCTGCTGTTTTTGTTGTTGTTGCAGATGATAACGTAAATAATACTAAATTGATTGCACAAACAAAACAACAGCGGAAGTGTAAATGATTTAACACAATTCCTTTTGCTTTGCTTTTGCTCTATGTTTTTGTACGCCTTCAATTTGCTGGCTTCTGTTCTGTCTCTGTTTTCACTCTCTCATTCTCTTCTCTTCTTTTTGCATTGCTTATACTCATCATGTTGTTGTTGTTGTTGTTGCTACTGCTGTTAGTGTGGCAAGAGCAAATAACTGTGGACGGAAGGAGAATTCTGTCGGTTGCCGAACCGGAAACTGTATTTTTTTGTGACTTGTAATTTAGTTTATTGTTTGCCACAATTTATTTATTTACATTGTATATGTGGTATGTGCTCTTTATTTATTATAATTTATGTTATTGTTATTATTTTTATTATTATTATTATTTTATTACTATTAATACAACAATGAAAACAAAAGAGCAGAGATTCTTTTATGACTTTCTTTTAATTTGAATGTAAATAAATTTAATATATTATTGTAATGGCCAAAAAATTAAAAAAAATATAATTGATAAAATTTAACTTCATTTTATAAATTAATTATATTAATATAGTTAAATATCTGTTTAAAAATGACTGTTTAAATTCTTACTCAACTATTCCAAGAACTATTTAAATCCCAGTGAGTGTTTTATTTAATAATAATTTAAAACATAAATAGATTATTAATACATCAATTATAATAATTATAATTATAATATTTGTCATGTATATTATTAATTTTTTGTTCAATTTATAAACTGACTATTGCAATGCTATTAATTATTTAACAATGATTTTTAATAAATATTAATCTAAGAATAAATAATTAATTTACATTAATATTCATATTCATATTTTTCATTAAATTTTAATTAATTATTTTTGCTATACAAAACATTTTTTTAATATATTATAAATTATAAAACAATTTTTAATAAATTTATTTGTTGGTTTGTTATTTTTTTTAAATATTTATAATTATTTGTAATCACTTTATATTTAACATTTAATTCTTCTTTTGCATTGTTTTTAAATGTCTCCAAGCACTGTTAAAGTTAAAGTTTTATTAAAATATTATAATGATTACTGTTAGCACTGGTGCATGTGTTTGTGTGTGTTGGCTAATTCACTGTTAAGTTCACCGAAGTTACCACCAAATTGGCAAGCCAAACTCCGATTTCAGCATGCGCCAAACGATGCACACGCGACGCCGGCTAAAACGAAACTGAAGCAGACGAAAATCTGAATTCGTTTGCTGCTGATGCTGTGCTGTTAACATACGACGGCAGCTGCAGCCGAAGAGCGCGAGAGCTAAAGAGAGAGAAAGACAAAAGCTTGCCGAAGCTGTGCTGTTAACTAACAGAGGGCGCTCTCAGTGAATAATGGGTGAGCCTACAATGTTAAAGTGCATAAATAAATGCATATATATATACGTACAATTTTATATGTATATATTGTTTTTAATTGTTTACGTGCTTGGTTATAAAATATTTATTTGTATATTTAGCATAACAGCAACGCAGCATGGCAGCCCAACAGCCCAATGGCTCATTACCAGTTGAGTTTAACAGCCAAGGCTGTTAACAGTTTAGCATAAGACCGAAACAAATTCAAATGACCCTAACATAATCATAATCTCAATTAATCCCCGCTGAATGCCATACAATTTATGCACAAAATAAGCGAACAAAGCAGAACAACTGAATAACAGAACAACAGACACAGACAAAGCACTTACAGCCGCTTAACAGTGCGATAACATAATTTCTCATTAACGTCAAGCCGGCAAATTGGGCGGCGCACAAAGGGTGTCATGAAGCCGACTGAGCTCTGCGGAGTAAAGAGAAAAAATTTAAGCAGCAGCAGCAGCAGCAACAGCAATGCATTGAATGAAAGTAGGGCACGCAGCCAAAAACAACAACAACAAAAGCAAGGAGAACCACATGAAAAAGAGTGTACGACTGGCAAGTGCAAAGCACAAGGATAAACATAATATTCTTGCATTGCGTTTGACGCACACACAGAGAAAGAGAGAGAGAGAGAGAGAGAGAGAGAGAGAGAGAGATAGGAGAAAACAAAAGATCAAAATTATTATTCAGCCGGTACAGGCCATAGATGTCGCAGCCTAATCTCCAGCGATAGAGACAGCAAATGGGCGCGAATGAGCCAGATATATGATTGCAGTACAAAGCATTAGAGTAGCGAAGAGAGACTGATAGAGGGAGGAAAAGAAAGAGTGTGAGAGAGAGGAGTAGAGAGAGGAGTAGGGAAAGGAAGTTGGAGTTGGTGAAGCCTTTGCATAAAATTCAATTTGTCGTGTGCAGCAGCCATGAATATGCCGAACGGCAGCCGAGCCTTAAGCTGCAGCTGACACTGAAGCCCACATTTCGCTGTCTCTCTGTCTGTCTGGCAGAGTATATAAACCTGCCTGTCGCCCGCTAGCTCCATCTCTCTTCCTCTCCCTCTCTCTCTCTCTCTTTCTCTCTGTCTGTCTCCCTTTTCAACTGTCGCACAC
>JBANCZ010004564.1:0-10033 GCA_037040025.1 Sphaerogastrella javana | reverse complement strand
TCAATTACACAAACAACATCCATAGCTGCTGCTACAGTTGTTGCTGCTGCTGCTGCTGCTACAGTTGTTGTTGTTGTTGTTGCTGCTGCTGCCGTTGTTGTTGCCGTTGTTGCTGCTGCTTCTGCTACTGCGAATGCCTTTGGGCTATTCCTGGCACTGTGGAATGCCTATTGGACAGAGAGAAAAACGAGTCGAAATTTCGACTAAATTGTTGCTAAGTTGGTTTTCACGTGTTGTTAACATTTGCATTACCACTCACTCGATGCAATTGCACAGTGTTAACTGATTGATAACGTACTGAATAACGCTAAATAAAATATTTTGTGGAAATCTGCGCAGAGATGTCGACGCCGCTGAAAAATGTAGTGTGACCAGACACCCCATACAATCAAAATCCAGACAATTCAATACTGTGCAAATAAAACTTCTACAATTTGACCGCCAATATTTAAATTCTTTCTCAACGTTGCTTAACTATTGAACAGTATATATAGTATTCTAGTAAATGCAGAAAGTTTATGAAATATTAATTTACTAAACAAACAAATCGTTGAAAGCATTAACTTATTTATATATTTTTCGCGCTTCAAGAAAATTCTGGAAAAAAATTCAATTCAAGCAAATTTGATAAGATAGAAATGAATTTCCCACTTAATATAAAGACAAATTTCGGAGTGCTTAATTGGACTCTTATATTGATAATGTTGTCAGGGAGGGTTAGGGGAAGTTATAACACTCTCTCGAATTGAATTGCCATATATTTATTGCATTACACTTTATGCCTAACAGATACAAAAATTGTACAAAAATTAAAATCAATTAGAAAACAATTAATTCGAGTACTCTTTGAGGATGGAGCCTGCTATAACCAAACGTTGGATCTCCGAAGTTCCCTCATAGATTTCCGTGATGCGTGCATCGCGATAATAACGCTCTGCTGCCATATCAGTTACATAGCCCATCCCGCCCAGAACCTGTATGCATTGATGGGCACACTTGGTGGCTGCCTCGGAGGCAGCCAATTTGGCCATTGCAGCCTCTTTGGTATAGGGCAAATGTTGATCCTTTAGCCAAGCAGCACGCCAGGTCAACAGACGTGCCGATTCCACAGCCAATGACATGTCGGCAATCTTCTGTTGGATGGCCTGCAGTTTTGAGATGGGCTTGCCGAAAGCCTGACGCTTCTGGGCATAGTCAACGGCCAGTTCTAGTGCCGCTTGGGCAATACCCAGAGCCTGGCTAGCAATACCAATACGACCAGCATCCAGCGTTTGCATGGCAATCTTAAAACCAAAGCCCGTCTCACCGAGCAGGCTCTCCTTGGGTATCTCACAGTCTTCAAATATCAGTTGGGTTGTGGACGATCCCCGAATGCCCAGCTTGTCCTCCTTTTTGCCTTTGGTGAAACCTTTCAATCCCCAGGGCACAATAAACGCGGATATTCCCTTGTGTTTCAATTGTTTGTTCGTTGTTGCAAATACAACAGCTGCCTCGGCCTCATGACCATTGGTTATCCAGGCCTTCGTTCCATTCAGCACATAGTGATCGCCCTTCTCCACGGCTATAGTTGACGCAGCACCCGCATCTGAGCCATTACCTGGCTCCGAGAGAGCAAAGCAGCCCACACGCTCTCCCGTCGTGTACGGCGTAATATAGGCAGCTTTTTGAGCAGCATTTCCATAGCTTTGTATTGGACCCAGGTAAAGTGAATTGTTGACGGACATGATGACGCCAGCCGAGGCACAACCTCGCGAGATCTCCTCCATTGCAATGGCATAGGCCAAATAATCCAAGCCAGTGCCACCGAGTTCCTCTGGTATGGACACGGCCATTAACCCCAGTTCGCCCATTTGCTTAATCTGTTGCGCAGGATATAGATGCTCCCTATCGAATTTAGCTGCATTTGGGCCACATAGCTCGCTATTGGCAAAGTCCCTGCACGTCTTCTGCAGCATCTGGTGTGTATCTGGCAACGCAGCTATCGAGGCAATCTGTCGACGTTGCGCTGCGTTGCAGGCTGCAGGGGTGATAAGGTGTTAAACACCGTCACATATCAACAAGTCAAAGTACAAAATGTTTACATACCGACACCGATCGTTCTCCTCAGAATGCTCTGCATTTTGTCCAGGTGTTGTTCGGCTGGCTAATAGATTCTTTAAAATTAAGCAGTGATATGATTGTACTACAAAGCGTAAAATATTATAAACTCGATTCAATTAAATGATAATATGCGGAACGCAATAAACAAAGTGGAGGCTAGAGATGAACATGGGCCGTGTTAATATCGCATGACTTTGTGACACCGAATAGTGATTCGGTGTCGTTTGTGTGGCAATTAATTATAATTAAATATAAAAATCGAATTTATAATAATATATTTAAACACAAATAAATATAATAATAATATCAAGTTTGTATTAGATCAACGTTGTTGTTCAGCTTCTCGTGCTGAAGTTCATTTTCGTGCTGTGCTATCATGTCCATCTCTAGTACGAGTTCATTGGAACTAGTTTGAACTGATTTAATAAAAGCGAAATGCGATTTTCTTATACTATAATAAGCTGTATGTAAAATTATAAAAAAAAAACAAAAATATATATCTTTATGGGATTAAGTTAATATATATTTCCACTTCAATTTCAACTTCCAGTTCTAAGCACAACTGACTGCATTTTTCGATAAGTGCAGTAATCGATATTTTTTCACAGCAACTCAAGCCAACTTCAGCTCTGTTGTGATTCAAAATGTTAAATAAAGCGCGCGAACTGTTAATTTTAAATCAACGTAGAGTTTCAGAAGGAATTGTTAAATTTGAGATTTATGAAATAATATTCGATATTTTTTATTTGAATATTTTCAGATATTTTAATATATATGTTATTACATTAATTTACAGATTAAAATATAATCTTTTAACAGGATATGCCATCGTTATTACTGCGCCTGCGCTAGTTGAAATCGAAGAAGAAGATAGAGATTCCAGCACGCACAAACTCGTTTAACGTTTTTGTTTTATTGCACAATTAAAATTTTAATTCTATAAAACAGCACATAGAGCACCATATGATTTCAAGCGACAATAAGAACTAGTGATTATAAGTGAACTGCACGTGCTTAAATTGGCACTCTAATTTGTTTATTGATTTGCAATCAAGTTCATTTTTCCTATACTTTTCTGAAGCCTTTGCATTTTCTGTTTATGCGGATTTATTTGCGATGCTGTAAATAAATATGTATACAATACTGTTTGTGGTGAGATAATAGCAACAACTGTTACAATCTATTACACCTAAACTTAAAGAAAATTCAATAATATTCTGGATAGAAGATTAACAAATTGAGACAGACACAACCATTGATAAGGCGCCGAAAACAGTAGTCCGATAACCACAAGTAACCACAACTATGTTATTCAGTGTGCATTATCTTTGGTCATCGTTGACTCCATACAGTTCACCGTTTACAATTTAGAGGGCCCTTTATCGAATGTAGGTTTTCTCTTGATCGGGCCACTAATACGAAGTCTCTTATTGAGCGTCATGTTCGAAGTCGACCGTTGATAACAAAGGCCTATAAAAGAGCGTCTCGCATCTGGCTAAGAGCCAAGTTGCTGATTGTTAACAGAACCGAGCGCGTCGCGTTGCTGCTAGCCGATTCCAGTGCCATTCTGTGAGTCGTTCGCCCACTTCAAGTGTCCGTTGATCCTTTCCTTATAGGGAGATTAAATGAAATATAATATCAAGTGTTTTTAATAGTTGTGACTGAATAGTGCATCGCATCGCATCAATTCGAACATTATATATCAGTGAAAATGCCATGAACAAAATAAATGTGGACTTTAAAATGCAATAAATCTTTGAAAATTTTCGTACAAGTGAAACTTTGCACTTAAACCTTTAGGTTTTCTTTCATATCTGAAACAAAGTTTTGGATTTTAAAAAATATTATCGCATCATGGTGTCCACTTAAAGTTTTTCTATAAAACCAATAAATAATTAAATCGTACGACAAATTCAAAGTTTACGGAAAAAACTTAAAAAACATTTGAACTTTGATCTCGAAGAATTTTATATTATGTTATTAGGCTTTTCACAAACTAAATAAACTGAAAATATAGTTTGTTGTCTCCTCGAATATAATCTGAAATTAATATAAAAATAAAAATTTTAAAACCGGTTAATATTGAAGGTTTTAAAGTACCGGCAGATAAGCTAATCGTCTATATAATCGTACCTATATACAATATTTATATTCGTTCGCCTTTATAAATCCGTATCGTCAAACCTTTCATTGAATTTCCCACAACTTTAAAAGAGCCTATCAGTCTACCATTAATACAAAAAAAAAAAAAAAAAAAAAAATTTAATGGTATTTCACCACGAATGCAAGATAATATTATAATTTTAATTTAATTGGGGTACTAAAACATATCTAGTGAAAATAATGTGCCTTCAGCTAGTGACGCTGACAACAGTAGAAAACCCCTTCAAGATTTAATCGCGCTATATAGTATAGCAAAATCTAATCAATAAACCCAAAAATATTTCGGTATTCCAACTAGAGCCACTGGGGAGCATATTTGTTATTGATGGACATGTTTTCACGTCAAACTAATTCAAATTCTGATCCAAATTGCAGCGGCGCTTGATTAAATAGGCACTCAACAAATGACAGATATTGCGAGACTGAGATACTGATTCGACCCGGAGAGAGAAACGATATTAAACGACCAGCACAATGCAGTCCATCAAAGCCGATGAGCTGCCAACGAATCCACGCGAGAATGCGTGCTTCTTATCATCGTTGATGTTTTGGTAAGTCATTGTATACGTATAATCAAAGTTTATAGTATTTGATGTTATTTATTTGGTTATTCAGTTACACTATGCCCACATTTTTCAAGGGTCGAAAGAAAACCTTGGATGAAAGTGATCTCTATAAGGCTTTGAATGAGCACAAGTCCGGTAAGTGGATGACTCAGCTCTTGTTTGCCAAAGTACTTATAAGAAATGCATGATTTATGACGGGTAAACCGAAAAGCCCTAAGCCAAACACAGTCCATAACAGACCTCTCGTAAATATAGAGGTGCCTCGAATATTAAATAGGTTTTATTCTTGGAACTCTTGAGACTCATAAGTTTCAATTAAAATACGGTAAGACTACTATCTGTTGACTGGGATTACGAAATAACAAATAATACCACCTGACTATAGCTAAACTTTATCCCCCGATAACATTTGGTTCGATTTTCTAAATTAAAAGAATTACTATTGAGTTTTTAGTTTCCATTTTATTGAAGAGCGCACTTTGCTCATCCTATAGTCTGGTTATCTGTTACCTGTATTATGGACTGACTTCCTTACATTTGTCATTGGGTTTTCTATATATTTGTATATAAACCATATATATAATAGGTATTATCTATGGAAATATCAACTCTTCAGACATATTTTACGTGTGCTTTGAAGTGTTTAAACGACTGCACTGGGATAGCACTTAAAGGTATAGGTTTTTTCGATTAGATAGACATTGGCATGTGTTGAAGTTATTCTAAAACTTGTGTCATATGTTGGATAAGCAATGTTTTAAAGACTTAAAGGAAACCTTTTAATATTCGTTATAAGGTATGCCATTTAAATGTATGTATAATAAAAGTATAAAGTCTTTCATACAGTGTATAAAACTTATCTGTAATATTATTATCTCATTCATTGCTCTGTGTCTTCATAATTTATGCCAACGCTTGATAAGAGTTGAAGGAAACCAATTGAAAATATTTGTGCTTTATATAAGATTATATCCAATGATATTACTTTCTAGCTCTTATCAAAGGATTTTCAACAGTTTTGCCATGATGCCACTAATAATAAATGAACTTTGATTTAGCACAGAATTAAATTTTACTAAAGCAAATCATGTGCCAAAACTTTCAATGATAAACCCAATTCGATAGCTTTGACAAGCTTCAATGCCGCAATTAATGAATTTCCGTTACTATTTTGAGTCGAGAAATAATTGATATATGAGATATAAAATTAAATATCGGGCGCTTATTTACTTCAAATAAGTGAGCCCCTAGAGACAAATGATACGAATCGTCAAGTACTTCTAATGCATTCAAACACAATCTTATCAAACGACACACCGTATACCTTAAATAAATATTTATACGGTTAAACAATAACAAATAGCTAATGTTTTGTGTTAAAATTGGAAAAGTATTTAATATAAATATTTACAGTGACTTCAGATTAACACACTCATTGCCTTTTTCCCATACGGAAGTGTATGCTGATATAATGCGGGTCTTAGGCTCGATTCTACACATTATTCGTATAAAGAGGATGAGCGGCATTAGCCTGATAGTCCGATATCTGGCCAAGGCAGTGGAAATGACCAATGAATAGGCTTATGGCCGTCATAATTCAAAATTAAACCAAAGACAATAGAATTAGAACCTTTGGCGCGATAGAAAATATAGGCAAACGCGACGTAAAAACTGAAAGCCTTATCTATATAATGTTGATAATATTGCTACTATTGCAATCATTTCATTCAATAAACGTAGTTTTAGACAATAAAATTATTGTTTATATTTTCTCTTTAAACACAAATATTTTTGTTTTACTTATGTAGCATAAAAACGTTTAGTATTTTAAATTTTCATTTTTCATTCAACAAAAGATAAATCGACTATGTTTTTGCTATGGATTCAATGCTTTTAATCTTGCGATGTGATTTTTCATGTTTACTCTTCAATTAAGTTGTCCCATATATCATTTATCTTAGATAAACTGGGCAAAAAGCTGAACGATGCTTGGGAAAAGGAGCTGGAGAAGAAGCGCAAACAGAAAAAGACCCCTAGCATGTTCAAGGTAATGATGAGCTGCTTCGGTTGGAACTTTGGTATATTGGGTTTCGTTTTGTTCATACTGGAGATGGGCTTCCGGTAAGTGGCTTAGCACGCCCACAATGCACAATGGAACATGATTTATTTATGTGTATGCTTACTCTGTTCATTGCAGCGTCACACAACCACTGTGCCTGGGCGGTCTGGTGGCCTTCTATGCGGATCAGGACAATCAGAATAGTGATGATCAGACGAAGGCATATCTATATGCCGCCGGCGTCATCTTGTGCAGCGCCTTCAACGTCATGTTCATGCATCCCTATATGCTGGGCATGTTTCATACGGGCATGAAGGTGCGCATCGCCATGTGCAGCATGATTTATCGCAAGGCGTTGCGTTTAAGTCGAACGGCGCTGGGGGATACGACAACGGGTCAGGTGGTTAATCTCATATCGAACGATGTGGGCCGTCTGGATGTCTCTGTTATA
Source organism: Sphaerogastrella javana (assembly GCA_037040025.1). NCBI lineage: Eukaryota > Metazoa > Arthropoda > Insecta > Diptera > Drosophilidae > Sphaerogastrella > Sphaerogastrella javana. The sequence continues at coordinate 2,694 of JBANCZ010004564.1, read as the reverse complement.
CACATGCATTATTTATGGCTCGGACCAGTGGAGATCGCTGTGGTCACTTGGCTCATGTACCGAGAGGTAAATGAACTCCGCTTCCCTATTGCATAATAGCATTACATATATTTACATTCTCTACGTTTGAAGATCGGTTACTCGGCTTTCTTTGGCGTTGGCGTTATGTTGCTGTTCGTGCCTCTGCAGGCCTACCTGGGCAAACGGACTTCGGTGCTGCGTCTAAAGACGGCTCTGCGCACGGATGAGCGTGTACGCATGATGAATGAGATCATCTCGGGTATTCAGGTGATCAAGATGTATGCTTGGGAGATACCCTTCAGCAAAATGATCAACGATCAGCGTAGCACAGAAATGAATGCCATACGTAAAGTGAACTACATTCGTGGCACCCTGCAGAGTTTCATCATGTATGTGACCCGCATTTCGGTCTTCGTCAGTCTGGTGGGCTATGTCCTCCTCGGACAGCTGCTAACTGCCGAGAAGGCGTTCGCCATTACCGCCTACTACAACATTTTGCGTAACACAATGACCATTTACTTCCCCATGGGCATTGCTCAGGTAAATATCATTTAACAGAAAAATGTTAATTAGCTTTTACATTGACCGCCATATTTAGCAGAGAACCCAACCATTTTAACAGAGTTTCATAGTTAAACAATTTAACAGTAAAATGTTAATTAGCTTTTACATTGATCATATTAAGCAGAGTACACCATTATTTAAACAGAGCTTCATAGTTATTCAAACAGTTTAACAGAAAAATGTTAAACAGCACTGTTAACTTCCATTAAGCAAAATGGTTGACTGTTAGCTTCATTTAGCTTAGAGCATTCATTTATTCTTTTATTCTTTCTCCCTTCAGTTTGCTGAGCTGCTCGTTTCCATACAACGTATACAGAAGTTTATGCTGCACGAGGAGACCAAGGTGCGCGACAAGTCCCACGATGTTGACGAACAGAAGGAGGCGGGCAAGAAGACTGCTGGCAATCTGGTGCAGGAGGCAACAGCCACAGTCGCTGGTGTGCTGAAGCCAAGCAGCAGGCGCGCCAGTGAGGCGGAGCCTGGAGTATCGATTAATAAGGTAAAGGCCAAGTGGGATCCCAAGCTCACGGAATACACACTGGACAACATTAATCTGAAATTCAAACCACGTCAATTGGTGGCTGTAATTGGACCTGTGGGCTCTGGCAAATCCAGCTTGATACAGACCATACTGGGTGAACTGCCACCGGAATCGGGCACGGTGCGTGTGAACGGCGATGTATCCTATGCCTCGCAGGAACCCTGGCTCTTCACTGGTACAGTGCGTCAAAATATATTATTTGGTCTGCCCATGGACAAGGTACGCTATCGTCAGGTGGTCAAGAAGTGTGCACTGGAGCGTGACTTTGAGCTGTTGCCATATGGAGACCGTACAATTGTGGGTGAGCGTGGTGCTTCGCTCTCCGGTGGCCAGAAGGCGCGTATTAGTCTGGCACGTGCCGTTTATCGCAAGGCAGATATTTATCTGCTTGATGATCCACTCAGTGCTGTGGATACGCATGTGGGTCGCCATTTGTTCGATCAGTGTATGCGTGGATTCTTGCGTGATGACATTGTGCTGCTGGTCACGCATCAGCTGCAGTTCCTGGAACAGGCTGATATGATTGTGATCATGGACAAGGGCAAGATCAGTGCCAAAGGCACGTACGAGTCAATGAGCAAGAGTGGCCTAGACTTTGCGCAAATGTTGACGGATCCGAGCAAGAAGGACGAGGGCGCCGGTGATGCGCCCGAAAAGCGTAAATTGTCGCAGGTCAGCAAGCTGCGCAGTCGTCAAAACAGCATATCGTCCATGTCCTCGGCCGCTGAATCACTGGCAATTGATTCGCCCATGCAGGTGCAGGAGGGACGCACCGAAGGACGCATTGGTATGGGGCTCTACAAGAAATACTTTGCTGCCAATGGCTATGGTCTGTTCATTGTATTTGCCTTCTTCTGTATTGGCGCCCAAATTCTGGGCTCTGGTGGCGATATGTTCCTCTCCTACTGGTGAGTTCCCTTGAAAAGATTAGCTGTACATTTGCAATAATTGTATATAATTTACAGGGTCAATAAGAACGGCAACACTGTTTCTGATTCGAACTCGTTCATATCACGGCTGCGTCGTTCGTTTACGCTAAGGATTAACAGTGACACGGATCCCATCGATATCTACTACTTCACGGCCATCAATGTGGCCGTTATTGTGTTCTCCCTGGTGCGCAGTGTACTCTTCTTCCATCTGGCTGCCAAGAGCTCAACAATTCTGCACAATCGCATGTTCCAAGGTGTTACACGCGCGGCAATGCATTTCTTCAACACGAATCCCTCTGGCCGTATTCTGAATCGTTTCTCGAAGGATCTGGGTCATGTGGATGAGATATTGCCATCGGTCATGATGGACGTCATGCAGATCTTCCTCTGCATTGTAGGCATCATTGTGGTGCTGTGCATTGTGAATGTCTATTATTTGGTGGTCACCTTTGTCCTGGTCATCATCTTCTATATGTTGCGTTCCTTTTACTTGACCACCTCACGTGATGTTAAGCGCCTGGAGGCAGTTAGTAAGTGTTGCTAGTAGTATAGATTCATACACATACAGAAGAAGAGACGCCAGGCTGAGGAGCGAATCAAGCAGCTTCATTGGCTAATCGGGCGCGGATCGAAAAT
>JBANCZ010004563.1:0-10034 GCA_037040025.1 Sphaerogastrella javana | reverse complement strand
CAAAAATACTATTATGTTCGAAAAATACTAAACACAGGGTCCCTACTGTCGGGCCAGTCCCTACTGTTGGATATTTAAACACAGGGTCTAACAAAAACGAAATAAACGAGAACAATGCTTACACAAAAATTCCACAACGGCCATTAAAATTAGAATTTGTTTTACTAGCACACGTTTAATGCCAAATGCGGTTTTCCAACTTTATCTATTAACAATATGGATATCAAGTTTTCAAAGTAGCCGGAGCTGCGCTTCGTTTGATAACGTTTTATTGTACCTAAACTCCCCGCGACAACTTGAAAACTTGACTAATAATGCGTATTCGTATTGAAATTTGAATACGAATTCGATTTTGATTGAACGCAAATCAATTTCAATGATTTATTTTAGACGAAGACTTTCTTTTAGCTCCAATTGTCATCATGATAAGCAGTTAGCACGTGTTTTTTTTTTTTTTAATTTTATTAACTTTGGGAATTACCAGTTAAATTGATATAAAAATAAATATAAAAAGATCGACAATAAATGCAGCCGACTGGCGCCAATAAATTTCTTTGCCTGCGAGCTAGCTACGATCATCATTTTTGACTAATGATAAACGCCGCTCAGACGATATATCAGTATCTCAGTCACAGTCTCTGTCTGAGTCTCAAATTCAGTCACAGTCTGATGACCGCAAGCAAAAAATTTGTTTGTTACACACATCAATAAAGCGGATCGTCATGGGAGTTTGTTATTAGCTCTTGGCCCAGTATTTTTGGTTATTGGGAATTCCGAATACCGACAGAATTCGCAACAACAGAGACGCGACCAGTTGTTTGTTCCCCCGTTGCTGTTCAGCTTCTTAGCGGCTCTTTCTCTTTTCCCTCACTCATTGTTTTTTTTTTTTTTTTTGTTGCGCTTCTTTGATTAAACGAAATTAGAATTTGATTTAGCATTAGCTTTGGTTTCTGCAGCATAAAATGGAACCGACCCAACCGGATCTAGTTTACCGCATTGTATTCAAACATTTTCGAAAGCCCCAGCGAAAGAGCTATATGGTACAGCGGCAAGGCGGATGGTCATGATAAGGGCCGCTCAGGGGAGCTCAGGGCTGGAGCGGGTGTATCGAAATGGCTATCATGTTGACTACTGGTTCTACGCGATGCTTATTGCTGCTTTATCATTCGAATACGAATTCAGATTCGGTTTGGACGTTTTTAATGAATACGTTTAACTTAGGTTTTATAACAAATAAATTGCGTTTCAGCTGACGTCAACAGTCGTTTTATACGGCTCACTTAGTGTGTTCAGGGGGGCGGGGCCAGGCTCAGTCAATTAATTGCAACAAACTGGAGGTGAATGCACCTCCATTGCCAATGCCAATCGCAGTTCTATGCTAATCAATTTGAAAATCTTCAACTGATCCACTTTCTAGCGCGGAATTTCCAAAAAAAAAAAAAAAACTCCGTCGTCAAGGTCAACTACTTTCTCGAACAAGGTAAACAAGATATCTGGCGCCAATCTGAAGCCGCTGAACTTTGTTGACAAATAACAGCTAAATAAACAATAACAGCAGCAACAACAACAACAATGGTAACTAAAAAATACAAACATTTTGTTGGGTGTTTCCCCGATTGGGCATTTGCATAAATTTGCATAATATTTAAATGAAATTGAAAATAAATCTTTTGGCTTCTGTCTGAGGAATTTGTACAAACAATTGCCTTTTATGTATCGCATGCCATTAGTTAAAGGCAGTTAATTTAAATTGGTTTAAATCGTAAAGGCTTTAAATGTAAATTTTTTATTGCACCTCGATCAACCAGTTCTAAGATGAAAAACCAAAAACCAACGAAAAAATCTCAAATGAATAATGTGTGCAAATCAAGAGCTATAACTTTTTTATTATGTGCCGAAAACTAATTGGTGGCTAAGTTAGCTCACAACATTCTGAATAATCCGGGAAGCGATTTATTAATAGTTACCAGATCGATTTTAGACAAATAATAAATTGCCTAAACCTTTCATATTTCATGTTTTGAATTCTAATTTCCCCACATCTTGACTCATACGCAAATGCTGCACTTTGAACTAAATTCACCGCGATCAACTGAATTTCACCACAGCAGTCAACAGTTGCAGTGTGCTGCATCGATAGGTCAAATGTATCGATTAGTGACGATTACTACTTCTAAGCTTTACTAATAACCAATTTACGATAATTCTGCAGGCATTTCGTTTATAACTCTGTACTGAGGTGTGAATTAATACAAAAGCGTGTTCATTAACAAAAAATATGACAATAAAGAATACAACATATTGTTGTTACATTTTCGTTATTATTTATTTGTTTCATATGTTTGTTTATTTAGAGTATTTAATTAATACGACAGACGTCGCCGCTCCTCTCATTAACAACATTCCAAGTTGGCGCCAAATCAATTAACTTCCATCTCAATTTGATATTGTATTTATTTGTTTTTATTTGATATTTTTGTCATTGTTATTGTTATTGTGGCTGGACAAAACAACAAACTGGAAAACTTACTGAAAATATAAAGAACCCAAACAAAAACGTTTATTGAGTCAGCTTTTAAGATCGTCACAGAAACTAGAACTTCATTTGCATATTATTTGTTGATAATGCGAATAAAAACGAATAAAACGACATAATCATAACACAAATATTGATTCATCATTGAGTTCAACTGAATTTCGTATGAAAGTTGCGCTCGAATTAACAGCATTTCTCGGCAACTCCGACTTAGTCTGAGGCGTAAATTAATAATTTATAAATACAAATTCCCAATGGCGCCACAGACAACAGACAACAACAACAACAGATACAATTATCGAAAAGAAAATATCGATATTATATCAAAGGAGACCCCGTTGCGCCACTTTCAAAACGTAACAAAAACGAAAACAAATCTGAATCTGAATCTGAATCTGATTCGAAATTCAAATCGAAATCAAAAAATTTGAAAACAAATAAACTGTCATATTTTTATTCGAATATAAACTGTTTAAAAATGTGCGTTCAGAATTTTTATCCAACTCAATATGCATAATTAAAAACGTATTTGTCACAAAACAGAGCTACTAAAGCAAACAAAAAAAAAAATAATTGTATATATATATATATATATATAAGAAAAATTCTCCGGCTATATGGCACCAGCCGAAATAAAGACCTGTTCTATAGACAATGCGGCTCTCAGAATTCATAGATGCTCTCTCTTATGTTCATATTTTTTAATAACATAACTTACAAATATTTTTTTCTAGGAATTTGTGAAATTTACCCTACGCTTAGACGCAAAACAGGAAAACGTATGAACTCTCTGGCCATTGCCAGAAAGAGACAGATAACAGAGGGAAAGGAATGGAAATAGATAGGGAAAGAGGGAGGTAGGCAGAGAGAGAGAGGGAGAGATAAGAGCTGTTCTATATGCCCATATCTGCACAGATCTAAAACAAAACAAAAGTTTAAAACAAGATTTTACGACTTGTTTGCTGTCATTATAACAAGCTACCGCAGAAGACAACGACGACGTCGTCATCGTCGATCAACAGCAACAACAACAACGATAACAATAACAACAAACACAATGACGATGAGCGGCGGCTAACGGGTTAAACGGAATAAATGGAGAACACAGAGAATGAGAGTTTGGAGCTTGAGAGCTGAGGTGACGCCGTTTGGGGTTTCGTCTGATCTCTCAGCGCGACGACGACAGCGACACCGACAACAACGGCGACAGCGACGGCGGCTCAGACAGATAACCAGATAACCGGCAAAAATTGTTGTTCCGTCGACGGCGACGTATAAAATCTCACGACGTCGTCAGAATGGATTTAAATTGAAGCGATCGTTCGAGGCGTGCAGAAGCTCAAATCAAATACGCAAAAAAAAAACAAACAAAAGAAAAGAGTATTTAAAGTGAATAAACATTTATATAAATATAAACATTAGTAAGGTGCTGGTGCAGTGACAACAACAACAGCAACAAATACAACAAGTGATAAGTGCAACAGCAACATGCAAACAAAACATACAAAACAAATGAAATTAAGCCTCAGCTTAAGCTTTGGCCTGGCGTTCACAGTAATCCTGCTGCTGATGATGAGCCGCATAGAATCCAGCTCTGGCTATGCCATTGGCCAGTCCAAATTTGGCAAAATCGAAAAGTTCCCCTACCAAGTGATGCTCATTGGCAAACAGCTGTGGCGCAAGCGCATCCTTTGCGGCGGCACACTGCTTGACAAGCGCTGGGTGCTCACCGCCGGCCATTGTACCATGGGCGTCACACACTTTGATGTCTACCTGGGCACCAGAAGTGTTGAGGATACACAGCAGCTGGGCGGTCTGGTGCTGAGGTCCAATAAATTCATTGTGCACGAGCATTTCAATCCGGAGACGGCAGCGAATGACATTGCTTTGGTCAAGCTGCCACAGGATGTGGTCTTCACTTCACGCATACGTCCGGCATCACTGCCCAGTCGCCAGCGCCATGATCACTTCACTGGCATGAGCGTGGTGGCCAGCGGCTGGGGTGCCATGGTCGAGATGACCAATTCGGATGCCATGCAGTACACCGAACTGAAAGTCATCTCGAACAGCGAGTGTTCCGAGGAGTACGACGTGGTCACAGCCGGCGTTATGTGCGCCAAGGGACTCAAAGACGAGACGGTTTGCACCGGCGATTCAGGTGGCCCACTAGTTCTCAAGGGCACCCAGCTGCTGGTGGGCATTACAAGTTTTGGACCCGCCGATGGAGAGGCTGGCGGCGGTTGCGAGCGCACCAGTGTGCCCGGTGGCTTCACACGTGTTACCTACTATCTGGACTGGATCGAGAGCAAGATTGGCAGCCACACACAGTCACACACACAACAACATCAACACCAACACACACAGCACACATATCGCGATGATAATCTGATATAGAGTGTAGTGAGATGTTGATGGGCTGTTATTAATGCCTGGCGTGATGCCAAAACTTTGACTGAAAGAATCGTCTAGCTTTATAAATGATAATGAAATTGAATGATCAGAAATCAGATTTCGATCGTGTGATATTTGTAAATACTTCTCTCACTTAGCTAATTTCCAAAATTATTCATGAATTTGTTTTAGTCGTAGCTACTTATTTAACTATTTTCTACTATTTATTCTAATTGTAAGCACTGAGAACAACAACAACAAAAAAGAGTTTAGCCCGCAAAAAGCAAGAAAAATAACGATCCAATGAGATATGTGCGGCAGCAAACAAAAAGAAAGCATGTTTATCTGCTTAAATAAACAGACAAAAAAGGTCGAGTTGAAAACAACAAATACAAATACAAAATAACAAAAACAAAACAAAAACCAGCCCGAGTTGTTTTTATTTTAGTCATGCTGATTTTTAGCAATTGGAATTCCCACATCAGATCAGAGCGAGAGATCAGAGATCATCATCAGCAGATAAAAAAACTTTTACGTTGTCATTCGATAATTTTCACCAGTTAACTGTCTTTTGTTATTGTTTTATTTTTTTTATTTTTTTCTTGGATTTTGTTTGTTTTTACATAATAATTATGCATGTTTCATTAGACAACGGTCGCTCCATAGTTAGCTTAGAAACAAGAGCTCAGAGCTAAGGTATTTTACATAAAGTTTTCATATTGACTTTACACTTGACGCAAACAGAGGCTGAGGTCTGAGGTCTGAGCTCTGAGCTCTTTTGAGATGGCGAGAACTTCAGAAGAGGCCACTCCAGTTGTGGCCACTTGATACGATGACGCAGTTCCGTGATAAAAAGCAGATGATGATTCCATTCCAAAATCCACAACAAAAGCAAAGCTGGAGATGTCTGATATGACTTTCAGTTTTGTATTGAATTCTATTCTGTATGCTGTATTTTATATCGTATCTTTCATGTTATTGTTCTGTCATAAATTATGTCAGTTGCAAATATTATACAAAATCTGGAACTTATTAAGCTATCGATGACGTACATATCTAGATAGATTTATTGTTGCGATATCAATCACAACATGTCTAAAATTATAAGCATGATCTGCATTGACTGTTGCACATTTCAGGATTATAAATGGTACTTCCTGTAACAGTCATATGTCAAAGCTATATCGCTCCATAAACTGGTTCTTTTCTCACTAATTTGGCAGCGGTTGTTGATGTTAGTTGTTGTTGCTTTCCGTTTCCTAAATAGCACGTGGTATCTGCTCGCTGTGTGTAGCGTTAGTTAGCCAAGGTTTTAACTTTCCATTTAAACCAAAAAAATTGCCCTTGACTTTTCTATTAAACCTTACAAAACATCTAACTAATTAGTCAAGAAATCGTGAGCAGTTTCAACACATTTGCATTTTATCATCTTATAAAACTAATGAGCTGCAATTAAATTTTGCAATTAAATTCAATTGCTTTATATAAGAAGGCAGTTACGCCCTCCCTTACGAGTATGAATATATAGTTTTAGTTTTAAGTTCTCTTTTTACATGAATTTTATTGTCGTGTATTGAAATTAAATTTATTTAGAATTATAGATTTTAGATTTGTGTTTAAGTTGCATATCTTAAAACATTCCATTCATTATCTTTATGTAAGCATAATAAAACGGAGGCTAAAGCTCTTGGCATGTGTATATAAACAGGCGTTTAGATTAGATAACAATGGGGATTAGAATTCGACTAATTTATATATATATATACTTATATATTTGGTGTTTAGCTATCATTTGTGCAGTTTTGCAGTTTCAATTGCGATTTGTGCTGAATCTAAAAAGTGCATTGACAATTTTGGTATCGTTTGCATTAAAATATTATTTGGACTTGATTGACTACGAGGAGTTTTGTGTGCGAGGTTCTCTTTTAACAAACTTGAGCCGCTTTCTGTTTACGCTGCAGCAGGCAATCGATGGCACCGACCACCTCCAAGAAGATGACCTCCACATCTCGCTCCGCGTTGATCTAAAAGATGAATATTATATTAAATGGATGGATATAGCACATATCTAGGTAGAATGCAAGGGCACTCACTGTTAGCGTCTTATCTTCGTATTGTGCCAGAATATCTTTAGTATTTTTGCTGAAGGTGTGCAGGCGCGCTTTAATTGTCTCCTCATTGTCATCGGCACGCTTCTCTGCAGCGGCATTGGCACGCGCCATGATGCGTTTCAGCATGGTCTCCTCTGAGCAGTCAAAGAACAGCACCAGGTCGGCAGGCGCAATCTGCTCCTCGAAGGCAACGCCCTGGTTCTTCTCACGTGGATAGCCATCGATGAGGAAACCCTTTGAGCCACCCTTGGCACGCGATATGGCTGCATTAAGCAGGGAGAGCACCTCCTGATTGGGCACCAAGCCGCCACTGGTCATGATCGTCTGCAGCTCGCGACCCTTATCCGAGCCAGACTTGACCTAAAACCAAAAAGCAAATAAGTTTCAATATTTCAAACGTTATCAGCATGACTCACCTCATCACGCAACAAATCGCCGCTGCTCAGATGTGTGAAACCGTATTTCTCCACAATCTTGGCGCACTGTGTACCCTTGCCGCAGCCAGGTCCACCCAGAATCCAGATAATTGGAATATCAGACTGTAAAAGAGATTGCAAGAGCCAAATAGGGACATTAGCAGGGGCAACTGCAATATGAACATTTACAACTACAATTAGGCAAATTAGTGGATGGACACAAGCTTAGTGGAGTTAACAACATAATCAAAGGTACTATATTGCAATAGTTTTCTGATTTTTTTCTTTTGTATTTAGCAGCTGCCACACAATGCATGCCATATCACATCAATATAATCGAATGTATATCGGTATATCGTAGGCCTGGTTGATTGATCGGCCAGGTTTATTACTTACAGCGGCTTGTGCCTTACGCAGTTGCTCTGCTTTGAGTTTCTCTTGGGCCTCCTTCTTCATGGCCATTTGGTGACACATAAACAACTACACAGATATGAAATTTCAGATACAGGGCATACACAGTCGGGCAATAAGCATGGCAGAAATGGAGGGTATTAGTGAACGTCTTACATAATTAGATAATAACTGATAGAACTTTCCATGTTAGCACAAAATTGTATTTAAAATTTAGTAAAAACTCGAAATCAAAACGTTGAGAGGAGGACTCAATAGTAAACCTTATAGACAATATTCAGTATAATTAAATTGTATGTTTTTTCATTGTGGTCATTGTTATTATATAGTTATTAGTTGCATTTGGCAACAGGCCAGCAGCTAAAAACAAATGTTTGCCCACAACTTTCACATACACAATTAGTACAGCCTTCAGAATAGTCTATACAGCTATTATATATAGTTCTATACATAAATGATGTAGTCTAGTTTATCTGTAAAATTGACATTGATCTTGAACGCATTGAATTTACCATATATTTTGTCTGTGCCTGTGCGGAGGGCAGATGCTCGACTCAATGTTGATCTATAAATGAATCTATCCACATTGATTGTGCCTCAATTAACGCCCCATGGTACCGCAAGTGCTGCCTGGGCAATTGTTTCTATTTTCCAGGCAATTGTGCGTAGAATATTTCAATTTTTCAACAATTTTTATAAACAAATCAAATGTGTTTTTTCGCTGTGTGTGTGTGTGGGTGTTCTCTTCTCTCAGTTAAACTGTGTATCTACCTTTTCTATATAATATATAGTTATAGTATAGACGAGCTATTTCGACTGTTCCGTATTGTCGCACCGAACCGCACCGAAAGTATTTATTTATTTACTTTGTTGTTGTTCTTGTTGTTGTTGTTGTTGTCGTTGTTGCTGGTTTTTTGTTTTAAATAAATGCACACTTGCTGAATGAAAATTAAGTGAATTTTTGATATTGTGAGGTTTGTTCGCTTCGCATAAATATCAACACGTAATCTCGCACGAGTTCGCTGAAAATTTCATCGTTTGCGTATATGTTGCGTGGAAAATTATGTTTTTCAATGGCATTTTCCTTTACGTAACATGCCAAGAGTCGAGTGTGAATTTCTCGGATGGTTCAGCGACCTATGAATGTCATTTGCAAGGATTTTTACCGATTGGGCGCACAATAGTATCATTTGTTCGAGTTCTCATATTAATTTTGTATCTCTCACTCACACACTCTAGAACTAAAACGGAACTGCAGGAATTTTTATTGGAAGCCCCTAAACCAAATGATTTTTTTTTTTTATTATTATTGATTTAAGTATTTTTTTGGTCGAAAAATTCCATCCGTCGCGACATTGTGTCGTCGACGGTGTTTAAACAAAATTAACTTAACAACAAACTGAATGAAAGGCAAGAACAATCGCAAGAAAAAAACAACCCAAAACTAACCGTTTAAAAAAAAAAACCAAAAAAAAAATCCGGCATAGAGGCACTATAATAATGACTGACTAGATCGGGTAGCGCCAATAAACACATTTTGATCTACGCTCGACGCGACTTGCTAATGAATCAAGCCCCGCCAGAAATTCCTGTGCTGCCAGCTTCAACGATAGCAACAGCAACAGCAACAGCAACAGCAGCAGCAGCAGCAACAACAACAACCTAATAACAACGACAACCTGTCGTTAAATATATGCAAATCTTTGGACTTTGACGTCAAAATTGTTCGCTTGGCTTGGAATGTGAAATTTCGGCTTTTATTATTGGCTTTTTGTTTCTGTTTCTTTCTTCTCTCTTCTGATTTGTTAATTTGATTTGTTTGCTATGGAGCGGGAAGAGAGCAGTAAGCAAACAGTTGTTGTGGGAATTTCACAGGCACCGGTTACTGGTTTCCTCTTTTATTTATAGTCTCGAACAGCTGATGTTGAGCTGACTAAACGCACAGTCACACACACACACATGCATATAAATTACACACATATTCACACATAACTATGTATGTATGTATGTATGCATGTATGTACGTATGTATGTATGTAAGTTTGTCGGTTTGTAAGTAAAGTGCAACAGAAACTGCACAAGGCCAACAGTGGGCTATGGTTGATGCGAGTGCAGCGAAGACTTTCGGACAACGAAGGTCTGAAGGTCAATAACTACAATACTCTACTC
>JBANCZ010004562.1:0-10034 GCA_037040025.1 Sphaerogastrella javana | reverse complement strand
CCCCCAAAAAATTTATTATGATATATCACGAATTATTTCTATGCCAAATTTTGTTTGCAATCTCTCTCTCTCTCTCTCTCTCTCTCTCTCTCTCTCTCTCTCGCTCTCTCTCTCTCTCTCTCTTTCTCTTTCTCTCGCTCTCTCTTAGTGTTTTTGTAATACGTTTAGAGCTTCTAATTGAATGTGTGTGTAGCTCAATGTGTGCCGAGCATGCAAGTGAAATATTTGCACAACACAGCATTAGTTATACTCTCTCCTCTATCCCCCTTTAAATGAACCCACTCCCTCCCCCTTTGAGCTCATACCAGGCTTAGTTGATGCTGAGCTGCTCGATGCATGCCATGTCACAGTTGAATATTTTCTGTGTACTTTTTACTTGTTTTCCACAGAGGACACCGAGACATCCTGTATCCCGGCTGTGTCCTGGCTTAGTCCTTATTTGCTTACGCAAATAATTTTATGCGTCTAATCGTTTTTGCATTTCGTGCCGATTTAATGCCGAACGCGTGACCTTCTTTACCATATGAAAGCCATAGAAATTGCCTCGAAAAATACTATAAAATATTTTATTTGATGTATAGAAAATAAAGAAAGATTTGATGCATTTAGAGTATAAAATATATGTATTATAAAATATAATTTAGTACATTTGAATATATATAATACAATATTATATATAGTTTAATTTAATTTAATAATAAAATATATAAAAATAAGCTTTAATCAATTGTAATATAATAAAATATTCTATAGAATATTGTATATTATATTATATGTTATATTATATATAATATAATGAAATATTAATAACTTAATTATCATATTATTCATAGCGACTTAATCAACATCCATTAACTCCTTTCGTTCTCTTCCTCTCTCTCCTTTGCAGCTATGCTGTGATCACAGGACTCATTGGGATGCTCTCTCGTCGTTGTTTGAAGGTGCGTGAGTCGATCGAGCAGAATCAAAGCATTATGTTGAGCCTGTTGACCGCGTTGGGTTTCCTCACCCGCTTCATTGATGTTTGTCCGCCAGGTGAGTCACAAAAAAATAAAACTCACACCTAGCACCTAGTTGTGCTGGTTATAAAATAGAACTTCTAATTGATGTTGCTTCCTGTTTTTCCTCTCTTTTACAGGTCCTGGCGATCCCACACGTTTGCTTAGCACTGCCAAATCGACAGAACTCTTTGGCACCGTCTCAATGCTGGCTGGCTGTGTGGTGCCCATTGGTAAGTTAACCAAATAGACAGCTATAAATCCATACCAAATTCCTAGGCCTAAATCCAACTAAATACAGTAGCCGCCAACATAATAGGGCAGCTGACGTTACTATAGCTACCTCTCCTTCTGCGTGGGTGCTAATTGCATTTGCTTTGAGCTCTACGTGAGTTCTGCTCGCTGGCGGAAATTAATTTTGATTTTTTGTTTGAAATTTTATGATACCCTGTAAAGGTTTAGATAAGCTGCATTTCCAGAGATTGGGCATATAAGAGTGAAAATTAAGTGCAATATTGCTAGAAGTAAAGTGAAATCTTGTTTAAAATTATTTAAGTAATGGTACAGTTTATTTAAAATATATATAGAATTTGAAAAAGTTTAATATTTTGACTTAATGAGATTTGGAATTTAATTTTGTATATTTTTTTCATAAGGAAATTTAGTATTTAATTTGGTATATTTAAGAATACTTAATATAACTCATTGAAATATTTTTAATAATAATTTTTCTTTGATTTAAGGGAGATTTTGTATATTTTTCCTTAAGGTAATTAAGTATTTAATTTGGTATACTTTACTTAAGGAAACTTAGTATTTTATTTGGTATACTTAAGAATATCTTATAAAACTCTTTGTGTAGATCGATTAAAAACAAGAATTTTACTGTATTAAAAGTTATAATGCTGCTCAAATGTTGAGTGGGCTTTTAAAGGGTATCTCGGTAGTTGTGTTAACTGGCTTCGTCTGTATAGTTTATCATATATACATTTATGGCACGCAATATGCCACAATGTCTCTCGCTGTGAGTAACTTCAATATCCGTTCTATGGTCTGCAACATGTTTATAATCTTTTTTCTCTACTCATAGAATCCTACTTTCTGTCCTACTCTCAGCTTTAGTTAACTCCCTTCTCTATTTTGTATTCTCAGTTAATATTTAATATTCTTCTCTCTTTCTCACTCTCAATCTCCATCTCTTTCTTGCAATTGCAGGTGAATGCATTCCACCGCGCACGACTGCTCTGGCGGCATCGACTTTTAATCTTTACGTGTCGCTGGCTGCGGTGGATGTGAACACTTTTCAGGTGAGTTTCACAGACAACCCAATCCAATCCCCAATCCTTCCCCCTATTACTATTGGCAACATGCACCCACCAACCCCCCTGCCTGAAAGTGCAGGCAACGCTTAAACAAATCACAAAGTCAGCCATTGAAAATTTCATTATGTTCTAAGTTTGTGTGTTTGGTATTTTTTTTCTTTTTCTTTTCTGTTTCTGTTTTTTGTTTTGTTGTCTCTGCACTTGAGAAGTTTGTCGCACGTGAAATCGCCTGAGAAAATTGAGAAAAATTGCCTCAAGGTAAAAAACAACAACAACAACAATAACATTCAACAACAACTAGAATAAGTATACCAAAGTTTAGAATTCATTTGAAAATGTTTTGAAGGTGCAAAAGTTTTTTTGTCGCCGTTTTGTGCCGCATTTCGATTGCAGGCGGGCAAAATTTGCATATTGACTGAGTGTCAGATGGGTATAGGTGTGTGTATGTGTATATAGGTGTAGGTGTGTAGATGTCCCTGTATATGTGTGTGTGAGTGTGTGTGTGTGTAGGTGTATTTACTTGTTTGTGTGTGGCATGACATTTGGCAAATGACAAACAACATCAGCGCCATTGAACCGCAATGGCGGCTATGCTGACATTTGTTTAACTTTGAGCATTGGCAGCTGTGGCTTCTGTGTGGGCGTGGCATGCCTTGGCTTGTATTTTGACACTTCAGGGGCTGGATTGGGTGTTGGGGCAAGCAGCTATAGGAATACCTTGAAATATGCAGGTGGCAAGTTGATTGCGTTTGATGAAACAGCATAAGAAAGTAGTGAAATGAATGCGTGATTGAGTGATTGAATGAATGGCAGTACAGTGAATGTACAAGTAACTTAGTGAGTGTACTATTCACTCACTCTCCAACGCTCTGTCTATCTGTCTGTCTATGTCTGATTGTCTAACTGATTGCCTTGTCTACATTTCATTTCCTGCTGCGCTGTGTCAATATTTGCGCCCAGCTTCAAGTTGTCTACGCACAGAGCCTGCAGCCAATATGCTCTTTCTCTCTCTCTCTCTCTCTCTCTCTCTCTCTCTCTCTCTGTCACGCACTTGACAAACTAATTTGTTGCGCAAACTTTGCCCAGGCAACAGCAGCAGCAGCAGCAGCAGCAGCAGCAACAACAACAACAGCAACAGCAGCAACATCAGCCGCAGCCATTTCATGGATTAGAGCCAAGTTAAGCAAAAACTTGCTTTATTTGTTTTAAATTACCACAAAAATAGATAAAACCCAAGCAACTTTTGTTGCTCTAGCTAACGATGTTGTTGTTGTTGTGGTTGTTGTTGTTTTTGCTGTTGTTGTTGTTGCTTTTGTTGTTGCCTTTTGCTTGTTGTTTGTTGCCCATAAAAAAATATGTATAACTCTGGCTGGCAAATAATTTGATTTGGTTTTAATCAGCCAGAGCTCCACACGCACCAATACACACACCAACACACACCAACACACACCAATACACACATACACTCCAACACACACACACACTTGCACACGCTCTGCTCAATTTTGAAGTGCTGCTGCCGCTGCCTGGCAAATATTGACTTTGTAAAATGAAATTTTCAAGTTTAACCCAAGCAGCAGCAGGCACAGCATTCGACACACACAGACACACACAATGCACATACATATGCACTCACACAAACACACATACATACATATATATATATATACACTCAGTAGTCGTTTTTGGTGCTTGATGATTGTTTTTTGTTGCCTCTCGCGCTGTAGACTGAGCCGCTCTGCTCGCTGAGCCATGCTCAAATCCTCGCTCATATCCTGCCTAGTAGCTGCTGCTCCTGCTCCTGCTCCTGCTCCTGCCCCGGCTCCTGCTGCTACCACTTGGTCCTGCCGCAGCAGTAACCAGTCAGGCACTACGTCAATTGTTTGGCTAAATATTTGCACAATGCTCTCGTATAAGTTGCCAGTTTTCAGTTTTTTTTTTATATTCTCATTTACCGCGAGGGTTGTTCAAACAATTACCAACAATCCACTAAGAGAGCAAGGGGGTAAGTGGAGAGAGAGGAAGCTCTTCGAGAGAGGGTTGCTTAATTAGTTTCCACACGTGTGCGTGTGTTTTGCATAAGCCTACTTAAGTGCATTTGACTAAAAACTAATACAAATCATTACGGACACACGGACATGCGGACAAGTGCATAATTTATAGCTTAGGCGTTACTAAATTAACAGCAAATTTCTAATGTTACAATCAATATAATACTTTATGGCATTAATCTCTGGTATATATACATATAGATTGTATATCTAATTGCAGCTTATATCCACTATGACGTCTGTTCTGATCTGACGTAGCTGCTAAGCCATAATATTCTATAGTTTATCTGATAAATTCTGTTGCCATATCATAAATCATTATTGTTTGTAAACAAGTGCAAATGATCGCATTGAAAATACAGTTTATTAATTAAAATTATTGCCAATTGTTTTGTTAATTGTTGCCAAGGCAAAAATCAAATAAATTTCCATTCTTTATATAAATTGATAAATCGTTTAATCGATTTATCGATCTGTATTTCATTTACAAATGTTATTATATAAATTAAATACATTCGATGGCTTGTTTAATTTTTATGCACATTTAATTCTGTTCTATAAAAAAATTAAATTTTATTATTATTATTTATATTAAATTGTTTATGATTTATTAAACTGCACTCGTTTGGTGTATGTGATAAATTTTTTGCCATAAATGATTAATTTTTGTTATACAACATTGATTTATTGTTTCATTTTGTATAGGGTATTAGCTAGACGCTACATATTCTCTTTGATGTTGATTGTTTTTATTTTTTGTAGCATTTTTTTCTGCTATTATTATTATTTTTTTTGACTATGCCGCTTGCCGCACGGCTGCCAATGCAAACAAATTAGCAGCGAGCGTTCATTGTCTCTGCTTCTCTCTCTGTCTCTGTTTCTGTTTCTGACCAGCGAAGGGCTTTGCCTTCATCCTGTTCCGCTATGTAAATAAATATACACCACACACAGAGAGAAAGAGAGAAAAAGATAGATAGAGAGAGAGAGAGAGAGAGAGAGACAGGCACAACAAACAATTGAGCACTTCACATGCTGCTCTAAACAAGTGGCTCTCTTTGATATTTGCCTTGACTTAATTAAAACATTTGCACAGCAATAGCTGAAACCCTCTCATTTCCTCCCTCACTCCCTTTTATTCTCTTTCGTTTACTCTCTTTTATATGTATATTGATATATTTTGATATATTTAGATAACCAAATTGCATCAATTTCAATTGACTCTGTTCTTGCCATTTCTTTTTCTAGGAGGTGCTATCGGTTGAGGGTCCTTTATCGCTCAAGCTGCTCGATGTGATCAGTATAATACTGAAGTATAGTGTTAGTCATACACTTAGTGTTAAGGATGGTGAGAGTTCGACCATGTTAATTGATTTGATAGCAACGCTGGCATTCTTCAGCCTAAACAATCGCCGGCATCAGGATCTGCTCATATCGGAACAGTTTGTGGTGATCTTCAAGAGTTTGGCCAAACTGTCAACACAATTCCATCCGGTCACATATCCATTCCTGGTCACCTTATGCTATAACAATGCCCCAGCCAAGCAGATCATATCACGTGATTTCGATATGGCGGTGAGTATGCATGAATTCAAATTCTATATAGATCTTCTATAACTCCATCTACCCCCTCTCTCTCTCTCTCTCTTTCGCATAGTTCCTCGATGAGTATAGCAAATCGGAGGCGGCCAAGCGAAATCGTTTAATTCAAATGATGCACAACAAGAACAATAACAATAATAACAATAACAACAATAGGAATAGCAACAATAAAGCCTGAGAATAATGCATGCTCTCTGCTGCCAGTGTATGTGTGTGTGTGTGTGTGTGTGTGGGCCTCTCACACATAGTGATATTATTTTCAAAGAAAATCAAAAACGAATACATTAAAACACGAAAAAAGAACCTTAAAAAAAAAACAAAAAACTTGAAACATTCACGTGAAAGATATTAAAGAAATGAGATGATTTACAATATTTTTACAAAACATTAATTTATAATCGAAAGATACTTATTCTTATATAATACATACATATGTACTATCATGCGCTTAGTAATAACACTCATATGTATATCATAATTATATATCATTATATATTCATATATATATCATAATCCACTCAAATATCTCAACTCACATTCACAGACAGAAAACAAAACTCGCATAGTTCATTATCATGTTTAATTTAATATTAGTTTTTTATTTACAACAAAAAAGTATTAACTCATAACACGCTTAAACTGAATATCTCTATATCTCACTCTATATGAAAAATCTAAAATTTTTATTTTTTTTAATTTTTTTATGCATTTTCTTGGTTGTTTTTCCTTCATCAAAACCATTTAATAATTTATACGTTTATATAGAAAGCAAGCTAATATAATACTATTATTACCTTTTATAGACACCGTTTTCTAATTCACACAATTATTATTAATATTATAATAAAGAATTATGAGAAAAATTTCATAAAATTTACGACTTTTGTAAACTGTTGTGCTGTGATTTATTTCAGTCGGGGTGGGACTTAAAAGTTGAGTATACTTCGGGAATAAATGGAAATTTATATTTAGGCAATGATAAACTGAAAAAGAAATTAGGTTATAATATATATGTTAGAACTATAAATTATTTAAATGTTTATAGTTTCATATATCATCATGACAGATAAATATAAGATCTATGATAGAAAATAGATTTAGGATATAATATACTGGAAATATTCGAGTTTCCTTTTAGAAAGAAAATGAATAACTGAACAAGAAGTAAAATGTATTATATTAAATAGATTTATAATTTAATAATATATTATATATAGTTTCATATAAGTATCATTAAATATCTACAGTTTATATTGGATTTATTTGACAATCTGTACTATCAGTTTTTTCAAGATTCCATATACGAAAGACAGCTGAGTTTCAATAATGAGAGCGTATACTTTTAACGACTGTAAATTTACTTTAATCCCATACACTCTTAGATTATAAACACATCCTACCTTATGTCAGGTATATAAACAATACTGTAATACTTATTTTGTGCTCAAGGGGGAGTCTTTACTATATATGGTATATATTTTACGTTTGAAGTGTTGCAAACAATGGACAGGCACTGTTTGCAATTTCTTTTGGGGGCACACAAATTAAAAACGACAATTGTAATGTGCCCAGCCATTTGTGGGCGTAACTGGCATGTCGGTGGGGGGGGAGGGTTGTCAGGGAACGATGGGCGGAAGGATAATAAACTCTACTCAACTCAACTGAACTGAACTCTCAACGTAAGCAGACGACAATTTCTCAGTGATGAACGAGAAGAACGGTCGAGACATCATGGAACGTCTTTTGTCCTGCGTGGGCGGCACTATGGGCGTGGTCGTGTGCGTTGAGCTGTCCATTGTCCCATTGTTCACATCGTTGCACCTAGCCAGGAATTATGTCACACAGAGGAGAGGCGACACGAAGGGGAAGACATGACGACGACATTTAATTTCTTTGGACATTGTACGTGTGGGTTTTTTAATGCTGCCATATGCACAACCCCTGCATGAAGAACTCTTCTTGTTGTTGTTGTTGTTTGTGTTGTTGTTGTTCTTGTTGTTCTTGTTATTGTTGTTCTTGTCGAGTAGAAAGAGTGCAGAATATTTACGAAAATTGAAAGGCAACGCGAACAATAATAAAAAATCATAATAATACAAGTGAGCGATGCTCAAGAATCTCTCACTCTCGCTCTCACTCTTACTTTGCTTTGCACTCTCCCACTCGCTCACCATCTCCCTTCACTCTTCCCTCTCTCGCTCAGTCTCTTGATATTTATGTATGACTGAGGCGACAGATTGAAGTCACTCAGCTTGAAATGAAATGCGACAACGTTGAACAGTTACACAATCGAAGAAGCGAATGCGAAAGAGAGTGCGAAGCAGAGAGCGCGAATCAAGCGAATTTAGATGTCAAGTGGATAAAGGGTATATAGGCGATGCAATAAATCAATGTGCAAATTTAACAATTATAAAATATTTATACTTATTATTTTAATTAATAATAGTTTATTTTTAAGTTGAATTTTTAGACCCTGTTTTCTTAATGAATTTTTTTAGTTGAATTTTTGGTAATGCATTTTTTTTTTAAATTTGTTAATATTTTTATTAAAGTCGAATTGATGAGCAAATTTTGTGTTAAAGGAATATTTTTTGTATGAAATTTTATTTTTTGTATATTTATATATTCATTTGAATTATTATATATTAATTTTAATTAATAACAATTTAATTTTAGTTAAATTTTTCTTAATCCATTTTATTTGAAGTTTATTTATATTTCTTTTCGAGCCGAATTGATGCACAAATTGGCAGTTTCACATTGTATAGGGTATTCAACCAGTCATGCATTGCTTAACTATTTTGAAGGTATTGTTCAGTGCTCGACTCTTGGTACATTATTTTTAATTTGAAGCGCAAAATCAATGAACAAATTGGTGTTAGCAGAAGCCAAGTGTTTGGGTAGCCCAAGGCAAGGGGTTGGGTGTGGATGTGGGTGTGGGTATGGGGAAAGGGCATGATTAGGGGGAATATACAAGCACTTAATACATATGCATACATATAGAAATATTAATATCATACCGAATGACAGTGCGTCTGACTAAAAAGCAACCCTTTGCACAGGATAGAGAAAGAGAATGAGAGAGAGAGAGAGAGACTGAGTAAGAGAGACAGATGCCCAAGTCGTAATTGCTATGTAGATGTGGTGGCGTTGTCTGCCGAGGCTCTAATTGTTGGGCACCAACACCAACACCAACAACAATTGCAACAACAACAACAACAACAAGAATAAAAAACTAGAGAGAGTGACTAAGCAAGCGACAAAGTCAATATATCACAAAATACCAATTTGGGCCGCGTTTCTGGCTCTTCAATCAAAATTATGACAATACAACAATAGACACAACAAAAACAACAACTACAGCAACAGCAACAACAACAACAACAACAACAACAACAAGAACAACTAGTGTAACAACCCCTTTGGGAGCTGCGTTTTGTGTAGATTAGTTAAGCGTAGGCCAATGCCAATTAAAATGAAAAAATGCCTCCTCCTCCCCCTTTGCCCTTTGCACATTGCGTGCAAGGAGCGCATAAGCTTTGCCTTCAGTTTTATGAGCATGTACATATATATCCATGGTATATAGTTATATGGCTATATGGCATATAGTCCGGCAATGTGCCACAGGGAGGTTCGTCCAGTCTGCAGCTTTAAGCCACAAAGTTAATTGCAACTTAAAGAGCAGCAGCAGCACAAACTGATTTCAAGGTGTGTTAACAACGTTGCTCTACAACAACAACAACAACAACAACAGCCTAACTAAGCAACGCTATTAAATCAACAACAACAACAACAACAAGTTAGACAAACAAATTTTGTATTTTTCGCGCCTTTTCCGCAGGCCAAAGAAACAAGTCAACATTGTTGACCAAAGCATGGAAAAAAATGTGGAAATTTTGTTCTTGTTAAGCCGAGGGCTCTATACCCTTATAAAGATTAGTTATAATTAAATATTTTAAGTTATTTAAATTTATTTCATTTTAATTTCTAAAATTTTCTCATGTTCTATTAACAAACTCTGAGACTTATGTTTCTATGATTCTATTGTGTTTCTTATAGCATCCATT
>JBANCZ010004561.1:0-10043 GCA_037040025.1 Sphaerogastrella javana | reverse complement strand
GTTATATGTAGATGTATAATATTTTGTATAATTTTTTTTTGTATAATTTTTTTTTTTGGATTTGTTTTTGGATTTGTTTTTGGATTTGTTTTTGTATTGTTTTGCAGAGTTCAATTCGACCTTAGATCTTTGGCTTTGAATTTGTTGCCTGGATTTTGCTTGCAGTAAGTCTCTGGAATCTGTAGACTTAGAGACATACGGATAGACAGAGAGACATATAGACATACAGACAGATATAATAGCTAGTATCTGTAGCAAAACAGTTAACTGATTCTGTTGTTGTTGGCAATGAAAACGTGCTGAAATTACCGCTTCTCTTGGCTAACAGCTCAAATGATTTATGCATGAATTATGTGTATATATGTATATAGTGTATATATGTATTCGTATAGCATGACTAGAGCCACCCATCTAAGGCGAATGATCGCTATAGTATGCCTGAATAGTGCCGCTAGCCGTTGCATTCAACATTCATAATTTGTTCGCATTTTCAATAGGCGCAAGAAAAATGCACATAATAACAATTGAGCATAAATATTTTTGCAGCGCCGCAAATTACATATCTGGCATACTATAGCAGCCAGCTATTTGTATGGAACGAACAGGAACGAATGCGAATGCCAAAGCAAAAGCAAAAAGCAAAAGAGAATGCCAGCCAGCTTACTGTGCAAATGGATGTGGGATGGGCAATGGGATGGATATTCATAGCGATTCATAGCCACCACCACCACTGCCTAGAGTGTATCGATATATTTTCGATAAAACAAAATAAATAAAATAGATGAGCGTTGCAACCAGCTGAACCAGTTGATGTTGCCATAAATTTCAAAGGCAGCCACAACAACTTGAACTTGCACTTGTCTAACTTTGATTGTCTCTCTTTCTTTAGTGTGTTTGTGTTAAAGAGTTTCTCTCTGTGTGTGTGAGTGTGTGTGTGTGGGAGTGTGTGAGTGTGTGAGTGTGTGTGTGTATGAGCATAACGAATATGAATAAGCAGCAACACCTCCTTGCAAAATGGCCATCACGAGCTATGAGTGCCGCAGGCAGCTTTTGAGCGTGCTCATAAATCAGGCAGCACGACTGATAGCTGCCTGCTATGGCCATGCTGTTATAAATATATGTATATATATTTTTGTGGGAGTTGGAGAAAGCCCATAAAACCAAACAGAGCTCATTCGACAACTATTTTTTTCCATTTTTTTTTTTTATTTTGTCAGTTTTTATCGGTAACGGAAATGTTACAGCTGCTGCTGTGGTTGATGTTGTTGCCGTTGCTTCTACTGTTGCTGTTGTTGCTTCTACTGTTGCTGTTGTTGCTGCTGTGATTGCGATTGTGCAGTACATTGAACTGTTCTGAGTTCACATTGAGACAACAAGACTCTACAGCAGCAGCAGCAACATAAAGCATATCAATTATTGTTATTGTAAGTTTAAGGAAATAGCAGCCACTGTTAAGTGACAGCAGCAACAACAGCAACAGCAACAAGAGCGACAACAGCAACAGCGACAATGCGTCGCCCATACCAAAAATATCACCATATGAATATAAAGAATGAAGCAATGCAAGGCGCCTGATATGCTGCAAGTGTTGCATTGATAAATGCCCGCCATTGATTTATGCATGTCTGACAAACACACTCACACACACTCATACAACACTCATACAACACTCATACACACTCATACACACTCACACTCACTCAGCCCTAGACTTATTTATGCATGTGTGAGTACTTAACGCTTGCTGCGCCAGGAAACGTCAACGTTTACTCTGTTGTCACATGAATCACAGGCAACAGCAACAGCAACAACAACTACAACAGCAGCAACAGCAACTACAACAGCAACAACAAGAACAACAGCAACTACAACAGCAACAACAAGAACAACAGCAACAGAAACAGCAGCAGCAGCAACAGTAACAACAGCAGAAACAGCAGCAGCAACAGCAGCAGCAGCAACAGTAACAACAGCAACTACAAGAACAACATCAACAGCAGCAACAGCAACTACAACAGCAGCAACATTTTTTAAGCCAATTGCATTTGGTGGCGTTGAAAGCGAAACCAGCAAATAAAACATATACCAAAAAAAAAGGAACAACAAAAGTAAAGGAGTTAAAACAGCAGCAACACCAACAACACCAAGAACACCAACAACATTAACAAGAACAGCAACAACAGCAGCAGCAAGACGTGACTCAGCAGCAAAAAAAAAATGAACAGAACAAAGAATGACACAAAGAGAGGGAGAGAAAGAGTGTAAGAGAAAGAGAGAAGGGGGAAGACAGACTACAAGTGGGAGTGGGGGAGCGCGAGTAAGTTAAGAGGGGAGAGCTTAGTGACGCTAAAACAAAAACAAAAAGAAACACAAAAAATGTGCAAAAGAAAAGAAAAATAACAAGAAGACAGATTCCTCAAAAAGAAGAATAAATACTCTATAAAAAGAAACAAATGAAAAATAAAAAAATAAAATAAATAAATAATAAATTATAATAAATAAATAAAAAATTAAAAAAAAATAAATAAATCAAAAATAAGTAATAATATAAATTATAAATAAATAAATATGAATTAAAAATGTTATAAAATTCAGAAATAAAGAACGTAGAAAAAGACGAAAAAGATTTAAAAAAAAATACTAAAATACTAAAAAAAATCCAAAATTACAGCGAATAATTAATATTTCAGTTTATTAAAAGAATTAAATAAATTTAACATTTTTAGTATAAATTATATATAAATCAATATGCAGCAAAAATTATTAAAAGTCTAGAGAGATTGAAAGAGAAAGATAAAAGAGATAAAAGAAGACAAATTTGTCTAATGGAATAAATATTTTATGCAATTAAAAGTAATAATTAAATATAAAATATTCATAATATAAATTATAAATAAACCAAAATGAAGCAAAAATCTTATAAAATTTAGAATAAAAGAAAGAGACAAAGGAAGAGAGGTGGAAAAAAATGAAGAGAGAAATACAAGTTAAAAATTTGTCAACGCGAAGAATAAAAATAATAATTGATATTAAACAAAAAAACAAATAAATTTAAAATATAAAATACATTAAATAAATTGTACGTAAATCAATATGCAGTAAAAATCTTATATATTTTAGAGAGAATAAAGGAGAATGGGAAAGAAAGACAAAATGAAAATACTCGAAAATTATTTTCAACACTCTTGACTCTGTGACATTTGAAAAATGTTTGAATTTTTATCAGAGTTGTTGTTGTTATTATTCACTGTAGAGAGGAGGAATGTGGATTCATCGAATGAAATATTGTAAATGCAATGAATCTTCATCGACAGCCAACTTATGCAGGGTAGTTGAGGACCGCACCCTGTCATAGGGAGAGGGTATATGAGGGTCAAAAGTGTGCGTAAAGTGCGTTTTATCACTTTGTGTGTGAGTGTGTGTGTGTGAGTGTGTGTGTGTGTGTGTGAGTGTGTGTGTGTGTGTGTGAGTGTGTGTGTGTGAGTGTGTGTGTGTGTGTGTGTGTGTGTTTTCAAGGGCAGCTGTTGATGTGATGCCAGCTGCACTTGATGGCTCAAATTGTCGGCTATACACCCCCGATATATATAAATATATATCCTTGTTTTGCACACACACTCTTATACACAATGTGATATGAAACATGTGTGTGTCGAAATTTTTGTGGGTATACAGTGAGTACTCGCCGAAAACGAACAAACAGTTGACGGTAGTTAAAATGTCAACCCTTCGGTAGGAGAAGCACCCTTTTATTCGAATTTAAAAATGAATAATCACTTTAGTTCTATGATTCTATTCTATACCTAAATGTGCAATGTTGTTGAAATTCTTCAGGCTTCAATTATGTTCAGTTAACAATACATTTCTAAATTAATTCTTTCTTTTTTTTATTGTTTTACTCATATAATTCTTGGGGGTATTTGAATATAAAAGATTAGTAAATTAAGTGAGTATTTAAACAGAAATTGATTTCTAGAAATTTTTCCAATATAATATGCTGAAGTTTTGAAGGTCGCTTAAGATCATCATTATAAGAATAATAAAAAATATATCAAAATTCTATATAGGCTTTCCAAAGAATATATTTAGAAACACTCATATAGATGATAGAGGTATTCCAATATTGTAAATCAGTAATTACAGCCTGTACTTTAACAGAAATGGATTTCTAGAAATTTTTCCAATATAATACGCTGAAGTTTCGAAGTTTGCTTTAAATCATCATCATCATAACAATAATAAAAAAAATTCTGATTCATTTGCAATAGCGAACAAAAAAATGTAAAAAATTTTATATGGGCTTTCCGTAGAATATATATAAAGAAAATGATGGTATGTATTAAAAGATTGTGGTTACACCGCTTCCAGAAATAAAATATGGTTTATGTTTTAATTTTTAAGTTATGATATGGGTTAATTTTCTTTCGTTAAGGATGTAAATACAGCTGTTCATATAATCGGAAAACATAAAGAATTTTAATGTTATATAGTTTACATGTTTTTATGATATCAGCTGAAAGGAATTTATAAACAAATTCACAGTACAAAAACAGAAAGAAATAAAATTATTACTAAAAATCGACAGAGCACATATTAATGATTCTAAAAATTTAAAAAAAAATCTCTGCACTTAAAATGCAACAAACATTGAATGATTCAATTTGCACTCAAATTGAAATGTAGTGAGTGTATTTATGTATTTAATTCATGAGTGTTTGTCACACTTGTTTCAAATGAACAAATCATTGAAGAGTTAAAGCAAATGTTTGTATAGTATTCTTATTGTTGTTCTTGTTGTCGAGTGTTTACTGTATGTTTGCACATAAATAAACGTCTTAAGACTGCCAGACAATATCTCTCTCTCTCTCTCTCTATCTCTCTCTGGCTTTGTCTTTGTCTCTCTCTTTCTGCGGCTTCCATTAAGAGGAGGAGCAGTAAACTGAAGTGTACTGAAGCGTATGTTGTGCGTGTGCGCGAGTGTGTGTGTGCGAGTGTGTGTGTGTATACCTGATTTCCGGCGGGCAACGGAAGCATTCGATTGCCAGTCGCAAATGGTTGACAATGCAACCCAACTCAGGAGCAACCCATACAGGTCGCAAGTCTCTGGGACGCTGAGACGCACCAAACCGAACGTGACTCAGAGTCAGAGGCGACTCAGACAGACAGACAGACATACAGACAGACAGACAGACATACAGACAGACAGACAGACATACATATACATATACATATACATATATATATATTTATGTTGTTGTTGTTGTTGCATTGCCTGCCTGGCATACAAATTGCTAATTGCTTTGTTGCTTATACTCTACTGCTGCTGCTGCTGCTGCTGCTACTGCTGCTGCTGCTGCTGCTGTTGTTGTTGCCAATGGCTTAATGCAAATCCTGATGGAGAATTATTGATTTGCAGCTAAAATGGCAGGGCGTTGAGCTGAAACTGAAACGAAACAGCGGGTGAGCAAGCGACTGGCGGACAGAAGCCTCACGAACTGAATGACTATGGAATAGTGGGATGAATGTAGGGGGAGCGAGGAGGATGTTAGTCGTCGCAAACACGCCCCAGAGCGCATCAATCCGTTTGTTAGCTGCAGCAGCAGCCATTGCCAATACAAAAGCCAGCACAGAGGCGGGGCGGGGCGGGGCGCACTGGGGGTGGGTTGGGCAGGTGTAGCCAAACACAACAGATACACACACAATTTTCGTGCGTTTTCATTTTGGTTGGCAAACAAAGAGAAAAGGCCGGCCGGTGTATTTGCCAAAAACAAAAATTGGAAAAAATAACAAAAATACCAAAAAAAAATACCAAAAAAAAAAAAAACAACAAAAAATACCAAAAAATTTGACTTTCATAACATATGTAATATATGTAATATAATAATATACATAATAATATATGTAATATAATAATATACATAATAATATATGTATATAATATTTTTTAAAATTTTGGAACTAATATTTTGGAATTTTTGTTGCAAAATACAGAAAGAAATATACATTTTTTTTTTGCGCATTTAAAAATGTTATTTAAAGGTATAAAGCAAAAAATCATTTTTCGCGTTGTTCTACGCAATTTATATTTTGTTTTCAATTAATTTTTTTTTTAATATTAATTTCTGAATTTTTTTTGTGTGTGTAAATGACAGAAAAGTTTTAATTAAAATATTTTTTTTATAAATTATAATTTTTATATATTTTTTTAAAATATTTTTTGTTATTTAGAACAAAAAATAAAAAAATTAAAATGAAAATTGAAATAAATTAATATATATTTGTTAAATATTATTTTATAATAAAATGTTTGATATTTTCTTCCATTTTGTCAACCTCAAAACATTTTTATGCTCAAATAAAATTGAAATTTATTACAAAAATTATTGAAAAATTTTAATTTTAGTTTCAAAATGTGAAAGGATGACAAATTTCTGTAAAGGGGATGTTAAGAATTTTCTAGTTTTCCAGCGAAAAACGATGAAAATCTGTGCGAAAAAATTACAAATTGCCTGCACTGGTAAAAAATCTAATATATATATTAATATATTTTATATTAATATATTTTATTTTTATATATTTTATATTTAAATATTTAAAAATGTATTATGATTTATAAACATTTCGATTAGCAATAACAGCGCATTTACAGACACGGATCAAACTGTTATTGCAGGGTATGGGCATGGTCACTGTTAAGTGTCAGCAAATCAAGCAAATTAACAGCGGCAGAACAGAGGTAGAGCAGCCGTCGCAGCAGCCGTCGCGGCATAGGAAAAAGAAGACGAAGACGAAGAAGAAGAGAAGTAAAAGACAAGGTTGTAGTTGTGTTAACATTTACAGGTCGTCATCATTCATCTGGCAACATTGTGCCTTGCCATACCGGGCAAAACAGAGACAGAGAGAGAGAAAGACAACGAGAAAGAGAGTGAGAGAGAGGGTGTAGAGTGCAAAGAGGAGAGGGGGAGAGAGGGAGAGAGAGAGATCGAGGGAGCGCTGTAGCGAGTGAGCGAGATAGCAACACTATATGCCGTTGTTTGAGGCCAGTGAATGCCAATGTCAAGGCAATTAGCCAAAAGCCGGTTGGAAAAATCAACAATGCGAGGCGCAGCGCACAGTAAAACAATGCCAAGAAGAGGCAGCAAATAGAAATAGAAATAAGAGAAGTAGAAGGAGGTGAAAATCATAAAACAAGGCAAAAGCGAACAAACAACAACAACAACAACAACAATAAACAACAACAGTAACAATAACAAGCTATAACACACACTCTCTTTCTCACACACACTCAGACACACGCTATTAGCACAGGAAGACACTAGAAGTGATCCTGATCCTGGTCCTAGAGCAATGCACACGCACGCACGCACACACACACACACACACACACACACACACAACACAACACCAATTGAAACAGGTGTGGGTGGGAGTGAGGGGGTACCTACCGATTGGCTACTCACAATTCCGAGCGGCAATCCACCAACTTGCGGCGACAAATGTGGCACCGTTGGCACCACAGCTCCAACATTTGGCGGCACTGGCGATGGCAATAGTGCTGCTGCTGCTGCTGCAGCAGCGGCCACAGCAGCAGCCATGTGATTAGCACCGGCGGCCACAGCGGCAGCGGCTGCAGCGGCTGAGCCAGCGGCATTAGCAGTGGTTGGCGGCGGTGGTGCCAGGGCAGAGCTGGCTGTGCTGCTGCTGCCACCAAGATTTGTTGTACTATGGGGACCATCGTGCGGTGTGGTGCTGTGTGCCCGATGATGCAGTGCGCCTGTATAATAGCCGCCATTTAATCCTGTTTTGTATTTCGATTGTATTTCATATTTATTCATGATTTTGCATTGGTACGTGATGTTTTCATTATTATTATCATTTCGAATTTATATGTTTTATGCTCGTTCGATGTTCAGCTAATAATTGTTAATAATATGTTGCTGTTTATAACTTTGTGTGTGTTCAGGTGTGTTTGGTGGTGGTAGGATGAAGTATTTATGCTGCATAAAATTGTTAAATTATCAAACTTGTTTCATGTGCTGGCTGCGTCGTGTGCTTTAGCAGAGAAATGTGGCTAAGCTAGAAACCATAACGATTGGCCAAATGGGCAATGAACTGACCCGACTGACAAGCGCAATAAGCAGAATAGAAGATTTGTATGACGCGATGAGTTCAGAACAGGCGCCGCTAGCCCTATACCTATACTCACACAATGCGACACACTGTGCGACACACTGTGCAACACTGTGCCTGTAAAAATATATATAGACATATAGATCAACCACTGTGCAACAGTGGGCCTTTACGGCCATACACCTAGGGGTAATGCTCTAGGCCTGATCTGATCTGCACTAGGCTCTGACATAAATTACTGACTTTCGTTTGGGGCGACTTTTGCTTTCGGCCATAAAGAATTTATATAAACTTTGATTACTTAACTTTTTAATGTTTTAATTTACTTGTGATTGGTTTACGCTTTGATCTGGCTCTCTACTCAATGATACCATCATCCCATTAATATTAATAAAACAAAAAAAAAAGAACTTAGAGAAAATAATAATTGAAATCTATGAGAAACGAAGAATTTTTTGCGCCACACAAAAGCAACAATAATAATTTTTGGTTTTGTCAATGAAATTTCAATTTATTTGTTATTTTTTTCCATTCGTTTTTATTTCTCATTTTGCGTTTTGTTGATCTTTTTTTTTCATTATTTTTAATTCGGTTTTTTTCGTTTGTTTTTGGAATTACTCAAAATTAATTTTGCTCTGGTTTTCCATCTTCAAATATTTTCTGGATTTTTCCCATCATTTTTTTTTTTTTTTTGTTCTTTCTTCTCTTTAATTTTATTTAGCTTTCACAGTTATTAAAAATATTTTCATACATTACAAAATAACAGTATTTTATTTGTTTTTGTCTGTTTCCTTGTTTTTACTTTATACTTTTACTTTTAGGCTTATGCATTATAATTTCCTTTTATATTAAGATTTATGCTTCTCTCTTGAATCTTTTCTCTGTTTGCTCATTTGTTGTCGCCAAAATATGATCGCAGGATGTTGGATGTATCTATGCGTGTCTGTGTGAGTGTGAGTGTGAGTCTGAGTGTGTTGATGTGTGCGAGTGTGAGTGCTTTTCTGTATGTGTGAGTGTGTTCTATG
The DNA here is from genome assembly GCA_037040025.1 of Sphaerogastrella javana. Lineage (NCBI taxonomy): Eukaryota > Metazoa > Arthropoda > Insecta > Diptera > Drosophilidae > Sphaerogastrella > Sphaerogastrella javana. The sequence continues at coordinate 891 of JBANCZ010004561.1, read as the reverse complement.
CTATTCATTGTTTTTGTGCTTGAATTTACTTAACTCGAGTTGAGTTTCGCTTAAAAAAACTAAAATCAAATTAGAAAAAAAATGTATTTGTTGCATATAAAAATGAAGTTTGTTTCTGTTTCTTTTTTTATTTAAGGAATATATGTGTGTTCTCTCTCTTGAGTTTTTGTTGGTCTTGAGCGTGTGAATAGAAATTATATCATATATATCTATATATATAATTAAAAAAAAAAGAATAAAACGTGGCGTCCAATTGCATTTAATTGTGTGTTTAATGAATTAAGATAACTTAAAGTGCAAAAAATTGTACAAAATCATATATATTTTGCGCCGTTTTTTTTTTTTGTGGTTTTTTGTTAAATGTTAAATGTTTAATGTATAATGTTTAATGTAAATATCTCTTACATTTCTCTTTATACGCTAACAATTCTTAAATGTTACCGATTCTATTCGGTTGATCGTAATGTGCCGTTAATTTACTCTTCGTAATCTTTTTGCATTTTATTCTGATCTTCTGTATTTTCATTTTTGCATTTTCTTTTTGCATAATATTTCTTTGTTCATTAATCAATAATAGTAAATCTAGTTGTGTGTGTTTATTTTTTTGTTTGTTTTGTTTTTTTTTTTTAGATTTTAATTTTTAATATAATTTCTGTTATATATTTTAAATGTACATAGACTACGCATTAATTTTACTTTTAGTTTTCTCTCGTTTTTTATTATTATTATTTATAGATTGTGGTTTACCTTTACGCGCCGTGTTGTTATCATATATTTATATATATATATATCTTCTACTTGATTCATGTTGCATTTCATTTGTTGTCTCTCTGTATTTCTCTCTCTCTCTCTCTCTCTCTCTCTCTTTTCTCTCTCAGCATTTTCAAATTT
>JBANCZ010004560.1:0-10044 GCA_037040025.1 Sphaerogastrella javana | reverse complement strand
GGGCGTCGCTGATCCCCGCCTTGCGCTCTTCATCATATCGGGGCTGGACGGCGCCACGCTGCGCGGCCGGGACGGTCTGTGGCGCTACCGGGTGCAGGTGGATGCCTATGGCGGCGACCGGCCTGCCGCCCGGCGCCTCGCCCGTGCCGTCACCGCGCGCCTGAACGGGCATCGTGGCGGGCGGTTTCAGGGAATTTTCATCGCCGGCATGGCCCGCGAGGCGCGCGAGGACAGCGCGTTCGGCCAGCCCTACCGGTGCTCACAGGACTTCACCATCATCTGGAGGGAATAGAGATGCCCGAGACGAAAGCCATCATCGGCTATGAAACACGGCTGGCGATCATGGTGCCGCCGGCCACCGCTTTTGTGGATGTCGCCGAGGTGACCAACATCACCCCGCCGGGCGTGACCCGCGACGCGGTCGAGGCCACGCATCTGCAATCCCCGGACGGGTTCAAGGAATTCATCGCCGGGCTGAAGGAGGGCGGCGAGGCCTCGATCACGGTCAACTATGTGCCCGATGCGAGCGATCAGCTGCTGGGCGCCTTCGATGCCGGGCGCATCCGCTGCCAGATCACCTTTCCGGTGATCGAGGACAATCCGGCGGTAACGCTGACCTTCACCGGGATCGTGACCGGCTGGGAGCTGGGGGATGTGATTGCGGCCGACAAGATGTCGGCAACCTTCACCGCCAAATGCTCGGGTCGGCCGGTCTTCGCGGTGGTGTGAGGCGCGCGATGGCAAATCCATTCATGGGACAGGTCAGCGTCGCATTTGACGGCGAGACCTACACACTCACCCTCGATTTCAACGCGCTGGCCGATTTCGAGGGCCAGACCGGCAAGGATCCGTTCGAGGTCCTGGAAACTTTCGAGAAGACCCAGAAGATGTCGCTGACGGATCTGCGCGCCATGTTCTGGGCCGCCCTGCGTCAGGAACATGGCGGGATCACGCTGCAGCAGGCCGGCCGGATCATGTCCGCCGATCCTGCGGCCTTCCAGCGCGCCTTTGCGGCAGCCGCGCCGGATGTCGCCCCGGATGAGGCGGCGCCGGGAAAGGGGAAGGCCCGCAGGAAGGCACGGGCCGGCTGAGCTTTGGCAGTCTGCTCGAGGATTTCATTCTTGCAGGCTGCTGCCCGTCCCAGTTCTGGCGGCAGACCTTCCGCAGCTATGACCGGATCCTGCGCGGCGCCCGGCGCCGGGTCGCGCTGGAGATGGATCTTCGCGACCGTCAGGCGTGGAACACCGCCGCCCTGACCGGCGCGGCGATGGTGGGCAAACTGCCCGCCTTTGAGAAATGCTTTGGCCCGCGCCGTGCGGCATCCGGCAAGGCGCAATCGCCCCCGGTTCTGGCCGCCATGGGCCGGGCTCTGGCCATCGCCTGGGGGGCGAAGATGCCCGTTCAATCCTGAGGAAACACCATGTCCGCTTCGGTCATCGGCGCGCTGCGCGTCAATCTGGGTCTCGACAGCGCCCAGTTCGCGCGCGGGATCAAGAAATCCGAAAGCGACATGTCTGCCTTTCGCGGGCGCGTGCTGAAGATGGCCGCAGGGCTCGGGGCAGCCTTCGCGGGCGTGATGACGGTGCGCGGCGCCGGGGCGATGGCCGATGAATGGTCTGATCTCTCCTCGCAGGTCGGCAACACCATCGGCAACATGGCCCATGCGCCTGAGGTCATGCGGCAGTTGAGCGACATGGCCCGGCAATCCTATTCGGATCTGGGCCAGACTGTCGGCGCTTTCACCGCCAACAGCACCGCGCTGAAGGATCTGGGATATTCGACCCGCGATCAGCTCTCCTATACCGAGGCGCTGAACAATGCGCTGGTGATCTCGGGCGCCCGCGGGCAGAAGGCGGCTTCGGTGCAGAATGCGCTGTCGCGTGCCATGGCCCTCGGCAAGCTGTCGGGGGATGGCCTCAACAGTGTGCTGGCCAGTGGCGGGCGCGTGGCGCAGGCGCTGGCCGATGAGCTGGGCAGCAATGTCTCAGGGCTGCGCAAGCTCGGCGCCGAGGGACGGATCACCGCCGATGTGATTGCCAATGCGATGCTGAACAGCATGGAGGCGCTGCGCGATGAGGCCGGCGAGATGCCGGCGACGATCACGGATGGGCTGGTTCTGATGCGCAATGCCGCGCTCGAGATGGTCGGCACCTTCGACAAGATCCTCGGTGTATCCGGCGGCGTCGGCACAGTGCTGGTTGCAGTGGCGGATGCGATCCGGGGCGCCGTGCGCGCAGCCGCGGATCATGCGGATCTGATCTCGTCTGTCTTCCAGACGCTGCTGGGATCGGCTGCGGTAGTCGCCGCCTTCTTTGCGGGGCGCTATGCGCTCAGCCTTGGCGGCACGGCGGTCAAGGCGATGTCCGGTGCCTGGCGCGAATCGGTCCGGCTGAACATGGCGCTTGGGGCGCAGTCGCTGGCGGCGGCGCGTGCCGGCGCGGCCGCCAAGCTGCTGAGCCTCGCAATGGTCGGGCTGCGCTCGGCGCTGATCTCGACCGGGATCGGAGCACTGGTGGTGGGCGCGGGCTATCTGGTCGGACGGTTTATGCAGCTGGTCAGTGCTGCGGGCGGCTTTGGGGCCGCGCTGTCGCTGCTGGGCGAGGTCGGCCGCGAGGCATGGGCGCGTCTCGGCCAGCAGATCGAGATCACCCGCCTGCGCGGTGAGGCGGGCTGGAAGGGCCTTCAGGCCGGAGCTCATGATGCCTTCGCCAGCATCGTCGAGGGCGCGATCTGGCTGGCCAACCGCCGGATCGGCATCGATCGCGGCGCCTTCGGTGCGGTCATCGCGATCTGGGGAGCGCTGCCGAATGCCATCGGCGATCTGGCCTATCAGGCCGGCGCCAAGCTGGTCGAGGGAGCCGGTTGGATGCTGACACAGGCCGCCAAGCCCATCGACGCGTTTCTGGGTCTGGTGAATGCCGGTCTCGAGAAGATGGGCCGCGAGCCGATAGCGCTGATTGGCGAGGTCTCGCTCGGCGAGATGGCCAATCCCTATGCCGGCAGTCTGCGCGACATGGGCCGGGCGGCGGCCGATGCCTTCATGGATGGATTCAACACCGACACCCTTGGCATGCCGACCGGTCTGACCGAGGGGCTGCGGGCAACGGCCGCGGATCTGCGCGAAGAGGCCGAGGGCTATCGCGCGGCGGCAGAAGGGCTCTCTGCGGCGACATCGGGTCCGATGACGGGCTGGCAGCGGTTGAAAGATCTGCTGTCGGGCGGCGGTAACGAACTCGCCGAGATCCCGGCGCTTGCCGGGTCGGCAGGCGCGGCGCTCGAGGATCTGGGGGAGACGGGACGCCGCGGCGGGTCGCGGGCCGCCGAGGGCATCAAGGAGACGAAAGAGGCCATCGATGAGGTGGCGCGGCGGGCCGATCGCGGCGCCGCGGCAATCAGCGGCGCGTTCACCGGGCTTCTGGACCGTACCAAATCGCTCCGCCAAGGCGTCGCCGATCTGATCATGGAAATCGCCAAAATGCAGATGATGCGCGGCTTTGGCCGGATTTTTGGGGCCGGTGGTCCTTTGGGCGGCGTCGGCACGGCACTCGGCGGTCTTCTCGGTGCGAATGCCAATGGCACCAGCAGCTGGCGCGGCGGGCTGACGCGGATCCATGAACGCGGCGGCGAGATCATGGATCTGCCGAAGGGCACGCGGATCATTCCGCATGACGTGTCCAAGCGCATGGCCGATCAGACCGGCGGGCGGGCCGAGATCATCCTGCATGCCCCGCCGGGCTTTTCGGCCGAGCAGCTGGGCGAGATCGAGGGCGTCGCGGTGCAGGTTGTTCAGGGCGCGGCGCCGCAGATCGTCGGCAATTCGGTGCAGGCCTCGCAGGCCTCGATGCGCAAATCTCGCCGCGCCTGGGGGATCTGATGGCCAATATCTATGCCTGGCCGCCCGTCGCCCATGTCGCAGCGGAGTGGAGCCAGATCGCGCCGGTCGGCCGCTCGCGCAGCCTGATCACCGGGGCCGGCTATATCGGGGCGGCACAGCGCCGCCGCCGGGTGGCGCGGCTCGATGTCTCGGCGCTGGCGCTGGACCGCAATGGCGCCGGTTATATGGAAGTGCTGAAGCGGCTGCTGGATGGCGGCGTGCATCTGGTGCGGCTTTATTCGACGCCGATCAACTGGCATCTCGATGAGGAAGCGGCCCGCGCCGGGCGCAGCCATCCGATCAGCTGGATCGTCCCGGATACGCCGATCGGCTGGCAGGCGGCATCGACGGGGTTTGGCTGGTGGAGCGCCGGCCGCCCGCCCCTCGGCACCGCCGGGCCGGGTGCCACGCTCAGCGTCACCGGCCTGCCGCGCGGGGCCGATGTGCTGCGCCCGGGCGAGTTTGTCAGCATGAACGGTGAGACGGCGATGGTGCTGCGGCCGGTGCGATCGGGGGCGAATGGCGCCGCGGTGATCCATCTGGTGACGCCGCTGAGCGGCACCGGCCCGGTGATCATCGGCGCCCGCGAGACCGGGGTCTTCGAGGCCGATACCCTGCCGCGGGCCGCCCAGCCGCTGGGGCAGAACTGGACCTATGGCTGGACCTTCACCGAGGTCTTTGAAGATGAGCGCGGCCCCTTTGAGGAGATCGATCCATGGAGCTGATCAGAGAATGTCACCGAGATAGCGATTCTCATTCTCCTCTGAGATTCGATATAGTTCTGGCCATTCATTTGCTTCGAGCGCGTCGGCCGCTGCCCGCAGAGCTTCTGCGGCGAGACCCCGAAACTGCTCGCGCCATTCGCGAAGCGTTGTGTCGGACGAAAATGCCCGCGGAATATCGACGTGAATATGAGGCCGCGATGAGCCGGGCGCGGCGGGCCGCGTTCTGCAAGGACGATCGTTCGGAGATCGATCCATGGAGCTGAGGCGCGGCGCAGACGCCCAGATGCTGGCGGCGCTGTCGGGGCCGGTCTATCCGGTGCTCTTTGCGCATCTGGACTGGCCCGAGGCGCGGCTGCGCGCCCATACCGGCATCGGCACAATCCGCTGGGGCGGGGGTGACTGGACCGGCGTCGGCCCGCTTGGCGGCTTTGATGTTCCGGCCGGGCAATATGAGATGGCCGCGAGCGAGGCGATGCTGTCGCTGGTCGGGGTGCCGGCGGATCTCGATGGCTATGCCGATGATCCGATCCGGGGCAGGGCGGCCGAGCTGTTTCTGGGGCTGGTCGCGGGCCGTCCCGGCGGTCCTGACGGCCAGCAGCTGACCGGGCCCGGATCGACGCTGATCGGCACGCCGGTGCGGCTCTTCAGCGGGCTGATGGACGGGCTGTCGCTCAGCGCCTCGGCCGCCGAGGGCGGGGTCGAGCATGAGGCGCGGGTTGCGATCGCGACCGGCGTCGAAGCCCGCTCGGCCTCGACCATCTATCACAGCGATGAAGATCAGCGCCGCCGCCATCCCGGTGATACCGCCGGGCGGCACACGATCCTCGCCTTTGCGCGCGCCCAGAAAACCCAATGGCCCGAGCCATGAGCCCCGAGGCGGTGATGGCCGAGGTCGATCGCGTCATGTCGGTGCGCTGGCATTGGGGCCGGGCGGATTGCTGCACGGCGGCCTGTGATGTCTTTGCGGCTCTGCATGGCATCGATCCGATGGCGCGGCTGCGTGGCAGCTATGGCGATGCGGTGTCGGCGGCGCGGCTGATCCGGGACTGGGGCGGCTTTGTGCGGCTGGCCGAGGCCTTTGCGGCGGCGAACGGCCTTTCTGTCAGCCAGGGCATGCCGGGCGATATCGGCCTCTCGGCGCCCGGCGATGCCGGCGGGCCGGACGGCCGGGCGATGCTGATCTGCATCCAGCCCGGAATCTGGGCCGGCAAATCGGACCTTGGATACACGATCCTGAAGAATGCGGAGCGATGCTGGCATGCGTAGATTGTTACTGCTGACCATCGCGCTGGTCTGTCTGGGGGGCAGCCCGGCCGATGCCGGGCCGGTCATCCCGCTGGTGCAGGCCGTCACCACCTGGTTTGCAGGTCTCAGCGCGGTGTCGGCGGCGATGGTGCAGATTGCCGGCTCGATGATCATCAGTGCGGCGGTGGGGGCGGTCAATCGCCGCAAGGTGACGCAGCAGGACCTGATCCGGGACCTGCAGCAGCCGACCAGCCTGCCGGTCTGGCGCTTTGTCTATGGCCGTTGCTGGGCGCCGGGCACGCCGGCCCCGGTGCGGGTCAAGGGCGATATCATCTATGCCTGCTATATCCTCAACAGCCGCCCCAGCGCCGGGCCATTCACCGTCTATCTCGACAAGCGCGAGGTCGAATATACCGGCGATCCCTATGATTTCAGCGGCGCGGGCGCGGTCTCGAGCAATGCGCCCTTCACCTGGTCGACCTTCTGGGAGAACCATTGCCGCTACTGGATCGGCCGCGGTGATCAGACCCGCCCGCCACAGGTGTTTCTGGATGAGGCGCCCGAGCTCTTTCGCGACACGGATGGCTGGCAGGGCCTGACGGTGATCTGGCTGCGGCTGCGGGCCGGCGGCAATGACATGCGGCAGGAGCGCTGGCCCAGCACCCCGCCCGAGGTGATGGTGGATGGCCGCTGGTCCCTGCTGCGCGATCCGCGCGCCGGCGGCGCCCGCAGCTGGAGCGCCAATCAGGCGCTGTGCGTGCTCGATGCGCTGCGGGAGAACCCCTTGCGGCCCTATGACAACCGCAATCTGTGGCTCGACACATTCCGGTGGGCGGCGGATGTCGCGGATGAGGATTTCCCGACCCGTTCGGGCGTGACGATCCCGAAATTCGAGGTCAACGGCGTTCTGGTGTTTTCCGACGGCGCCGAGCTTGAGAGCCAGCTGGCGCCGCTGGTCGATGCTGGCGCCTCGCGGCTGATCCGCTCGGGCGGGCGGCTGGGGCTGGTGCCGGCGGTCCATCAGCCGCCGGTCATGGCCATCACCGATGTGCTGGATGATCAGCCGATGACCTTCAACCGCTATCGTCCGGGCGGCGAGCTGGTGACGGAAGTGACCGCCACTTATGCCTCGCCCGAACGGATGTATGAGGAGGCCTCGACCCCGGTCTATCAGCTGGCGGGGGCACAGGCCGAGGATGGCGGGCCGGCCAAGCTCGGGCAATATGATCTGCCGCTGGTGACCGATTACCGGCAGGCGCAATATGTGGCGGCGATCATGGGCCGGCGCACGCGGATGCAGCGATCATGGTCTGGCGCGCTGCCGGGCCGCGCCTTCGATCTGGTCGCCTGTTCGGCGGTGCAGCTGGATCTGCCGGCGCCCTATCTCGGCCGCAACGGGCTTTATGAGGTCGAGCAGATCCAGCCCGGCTTTGATCCGCTGGGGCAGTCGGGCGCGCCGATGCGCTGCCCGACCAGCCTGCGCGAGACCTCGCCCGCGATCTATGCCTGGGATCCGGCACTGGATGAGCAGGATGTCGAGCTGGCCGATTTCGATCCGGCCGTGCGCGGTGTCAGGGCGCCGGGGGTGATCACGGCCAGCAGCGATGCCAGCACGGTGCTGATCACCGGCGGTGCCAGCATGGCGCGGGTGCTGTTCCAGCTGGCGCCGTCGCCCTCGGCCTCGGTCATCAGCTATGAATGGCAGTTCCGGGCCGGGGACGGCCTCTGGCAGTCGGGCGGGCTGATCGATCGCGACATCCTGACCGGGGGCGGGCTGGTCTTTGGCTATCTGGCCCCGGCCGTGGTCGGTCAGGCCTATGTGATCCGCGTGCGGGCGCTGGCGCCGGGCGGGGCCTCGGACTGGGTGCAATCATCCCCGGTCACCGCCTCGGCCGGCAGCTATCAGGCGCCGCCGCCGGTGCCGGTCAGCGCCATCGGCGGCGCGGGCGAGATCGCCGTCACCTTCCGCGCCCCGAACAGCTGCGCCGATCGGGCGAGGGAAATCTTGGGGGCGTGCAGTTCGGCCCCCGGTGCCGCGCAGCGGATTTTCGGGCCAATCCACGGCGCGGCCAACAGCACCGTGACCGAGATCGAAACCGGTCTGGGTGATGACGTGACCCGTTACTATCTTGCGCGCTCGATCGACCTGAACGGCGAGCCGTCGCCCTTCAGTGCGCCGATCAGCGCCAGCACCACCTGACACCATTATCGCAAGGAGGCGTCATGCCGGCCCCGACTTTCCAATTGAGCCTGACCGGCTCGGCGCCCCATCAGCGTGCCAGCAAGGATGATCTCGATGCGCAGATCAATGCCGGCTTCCGCGCCCTCTGGGAGGAGACGCAGGGCAAGGCCGACGCCGCCGACGCCAACACCTGGACGGCGCCGGGCAGCAGGTTGTCGCCCTCGGGGCTGGCCGGCATCCCCGCCGGGGCGCTGACGGTGATGACCCGCAGCACGGTGAGCAATGTCACCTCGGACTGGCGGCGCGAGACAGCGCCTTCGGATGGGGTTGAGACCGATCTGATGGTGCGGGACGCTGCCGGGCAGTGGTGGCGAAAGATCAGTGATGCCGATGCGGCCTCGACCCGCACAGCGCTGGCCGATACGGCGGCGCTGCTGACGGCCGCCTCCGGCACCGGCGATGCGATCGAGCTGGCCTTTACCGCCTCGCTGGAATCGGCCGGCCTGACGGTCGGCAACCGCGCGCTGATCCGCTACCGACCTCTTGCCGGCCATACCCTCCCCAATCCCACGATCAGCCTGCGCGGCACGGTCTATGCCGTGCGCGACAATCAGGGCGGGGCGTGGCCTGCGGCCGGCTTTGTGGTCGGGCGGGAATATCTGATGGCGCGGCGCAGCGGCTCGGTCCTCTATGTCGTCGCCGGTGATGTCGGCATCGGCGATCTGGCGCGCTATCAGGACATGCTGGTCAGCGCCGATGATGCCGATCTGGTCTTTGGTGTGACCGATGCCGAGAATTATCAAAGCTGGCTGGCGGTGCGCCGCGCCGATCTCGGCCCGCCGGAATGGGTGCTGCGCGATGTGCTGGCGCCGCGGCTGGCCCGCTATCTGGGCGGCAGCGCGGGCAGCGGCTATCTGGCCAGCGACCGCTGGGTGCATCCGGTCGATGGCACGCTGCAGCCGGCGCAGGCCGATATGAGCCGCATGTCGGGCTGGGGCTCGTCCAGCACCGGGCGGATCGCCAGCTACATCACCGCCGCGCTGGCCGGGGTCGGCGTGTCCTATTCTTCCGGCGGTAAGGATGGCGAGCGCAGCTATCACATCGCCGCCCGCCTCGGCTCGGCCCCCGCTCTGCTGAGCTTTCCGGGCGATGAGATCCCGGCCTCGGGCGCCGTCGCGGTCACCGCCAGCAATGTGCTGCCCTGGAACTTCATGCTGACCTTCACCGGCACGATTGGCGGCGTGGCTGGCAGCCTGTCCAGCACCAATACCACGCTGACCTTCACGCGGGCGCTGGCGGGCGATCCGGTCCCGATCGCGCCGGGCACGCCTTTCATCCCGGATCTTGGGCCTTTGCAGCGCGGCAATATGGCGTTTCTCTGGGCCGGCAAGAACAACCTCAATTCCGGCGGTCAGGTCGAGATCGACCGGGCGATTTCCGACACGGATCTGTCCTTCGACTGGTTTGCCCCGGTGGCTAAGCGTGTGCTGGTGCTGGGACATTTTGCCGATACGAATACCCCGGCCGTCTCCGATGAGCGCGAGCAGATCCTTGCGGTGAATGCAGCGCATGCGGCGCGATACGGTGATCTCTATCTCGACATCTACGGCTATGTCACCGGAACGCAGGTCTGGGCCGATACCGGCCTCACGCCCACATCCAATGATCTGATCCAGCAGGCGCGAGGCAGCAAGCCGTCCAGCCTCAGCTCGGATAACGGCCATCTCAACGCTGCCGGCTATATGGCGGTGTCCAATCTCATTGTCGGCCGGATGGCCGATCTCGGCTGGCTCGGAGGGCAGGCATGACACTCTTTATCGTTGGCGAGGGCGTCTCGCCCGATCCGGTCGGCCCGCTGCGCTATGACCTCGATCCGTCGCCGGTGCGGCTGCTGCGCGCCGACCTGATCCCTGAGGCCGATGGCGCGCCGGTCTCGCGGCTGGAGCTGGGCGGCAAAGGGCCGCTGGAGGCGCGCCTGCTGGATCAAAAGCCCGGTGCAGGCTGGTCCTGGCCGGTGC
>JBANCZ010004559.1:0-10044 GCA_037040025.1 Sphaerogastrella javana | reverse complement strand
CGGCCTGAGCACTTCGTGTGGGAGAGGGAGTGTGTGCGGTTGTGGGAGAGAGTGTGCGGGTGTGTGAGTGTGTGTGAGTGTGAGTGAGTGTGTGTGTGAGTGTGAGTGAGTGTTTGTGTGAGTGTGCGGCTGTGTTTGTCAGTGTCAGACTCAATAAGCAAAGGCAAATGGCTACAGATGTTGCTGTTGTTGCTGCTGTTGCTGCTGTTGCTGTTGCTGTTGCTCTTAACTGGAGCAGAGCCTCAGCTGCTGTGGTTGGCTGACTGTGCAGCCGGGCACGGCATTTGATTAAGTTGAGCAATGCCTTGCACATGGCATCATTCTCTCATGCAGCACACTGACTTCTACTTCTCCTTCTGCTTCTACTTCTCCTCCTTCTCCTTCTCCTTCTACTTCTACTTCTACGTCTCTTCTCACCATTTTCCATCTCCATTTCCACCTTCAACTTCATCTGCTTTACTGCTACTCTTATGGCCATTACCATAGCCATGCCCAAGCCCTACCTCTACACCTCACTCTCCTGCTCTTGCTCCCGCTCGCTCTAAGTCTTCCTCTTCCATTCCCTCTCCTTCTCACTATATCTCTCCTGCTCTCACTCAATTCCCAGTTGTCACGTCGCGCAGTAGCATATTTCGTATTAAATTGTTGCTGGCAACGTGAGTCAGTTTATTTGCTGTTGCTGTTGTTGTCGTTGCTGTTGCTGTTGTTGTTGTTCATGTTGTTGTTGTTGTTTTTGTTGTTTATGTTGTTATTGCTACTTCTACTACATTTGTTTGCGTTGCGGCTACTGCTGCACGAATGACAACTTTGCAATTTAGTTGCAAATTGGCACTGAGTGCAGTTGAAAGCGACAAGCGACAAGCGACAAGAGACAAGAGACAAGAGACGGTAGACAAGCGACAAGTTGCTTTAGTGCAGGTAGCTGCACACTGAAAGAAATCAATGGTAACAAGAACGGGGACTTTTCAAATGAATACGAAGAGAACAAGGCCAAACCACAAGGAATTGCCGAAACAAAAAATTATAATAAAAATATAATAATAATAATAATAATAATAATAAAAATAAAAATAATATTAACAATAATAATAATAATAATAATTATAATAATAATAATAATAATAATAATAAGAATAATAATAATAATAATAATAAAAATAAAAAATAATTTTAAATTAAAACCAATTAAAATTATATATATAAATAAATTATATACAAAATATAAACCATGGAAATATTAACTAAAATAAACAAAAACTTGCATTTACAAATACTTTATAGGGTTTTCCAATAAGAGGTGCTATTCCCGAAAATATGTATATAATAATATTACTTGATATATATCACTGTTATCGCCTGAAATATTCCTTTAAGCGTGGCTATGGTAGCTAATAGGCTAATGTATTTTATTATTAAAGGCCTAACTTCTTTATGAAATGCCATAAATATATAAAAATTTACGTTTATCTAAAGATTAAATAAAGATAAAAATAAAGCATCATACAGAAAATGACAACTGTTATTGGAAAATACTGTATTATATAAAATCAAGTACCAAAAAAACATAAAATTTAGAGCACTGTACATTTATTTTTTCTTGGAGTTGATCTTCTGCCCAATGGCATGCTAAAATTTGTCTAGAATTAAGAATTTCCATTATGTACATTTTATTAAATTTGCCTTACTTCACTTTCATTCTCTCTACTCTCTCTTCTCTTCTCTCTACTACTTTTAACAGTATTTTCTTTAGTCCTTACAGTTGTCTAATTGTCTGCATGCCTGGCATTTGCATAATCCATGGCCTTTGTTCTGGCCAACGTTCAATATTTAATTTCACGATAGACACAAAAAAAAAAAAAAAAAAAAAAAAATAAGTGGAGAAACAGCAAAAACTGCCACAAAAGTATGCCACAAAATGTGGGGCAACAAGTGTGCCCAGAGAGTTCTATAAAAGAATATGGAAACGAAAAGGCCAACGAATGCTTTTACATAATCATAAAAACCCGAACACAACAGAACAAGATGGAAATACTTCTTGGCTCAGCTGCTGCTATTTGCTTAATTAAATGCGCAATGAGTGGACGAAACAAAACAAAATACCCCAAAAAAATACAAAAAATAAATAGAAAGGAAATAGAAAATAGGAAGAAAATTCAACGGTCAGATAGCGTGCGCTTAAAATAATCAAAAAAGGAAAAAAAAAGAAGAAATGGAAGAAAAGCTGCGCCTGGGCAAAAAGTTGTTGCTCTGCGTATTTGATTACAAAGCATTTATAAACGAAGGATACTGGTGCCAAGCAAGGATAACAACAAGCCAACAAAGGCAGCAAAGGCAGCCGCACGAGCCACCAACAACAACAACAACGATAACAGCAAAAAAAAAAAAATTACAAAAAAGAGAGAGAAATAATCAAGTGAAGAAGCGAAATGCGCTGAAACGGTTCCCAAGGAATGGAATCAAGAAATAATAAAACACAAAAGTTGCACCATTACCACGGTAGCCACACTACCAACAATAACAACAGCAGCAACATCAACAACAACAACAACACCATAAGCAACATTAACAAGGAGCTGAAACAGGTAAATCATTTTGGGACTGGTAAGGGGTCTACGACTAAGCCGTAATTAATGAGCAACTGGAACATCGTCAAGCCGACGCTGAGCAAATTAACTTCAACTCAACCGAGGGTCACACAGTAGGTCTACAGTCGTCCGGTTGCACTGGTCGCCCTGGTCGCCCTGTCTCTCGGTTCACAGGGTGCTCCAACTTGGCGCCCTGGGTTCAAATGCAATTAAACCGAAACTTGCATATCGCATGTAATCATTTATTTGCTTGGCTCTCATTGCGGCCATTCGGTTAATGCAGTGCAAATCGTAGAACTCTCTAAATCCCATGGGTATTTCGAATGAATTTCAGTTAGGTATAGATGCAAAAAGAAAAATAGAAATACGAAAGAGCCTAGAGCAAAACGAAAACGGAATAACAAGCATCAAATTATATTGATGATTGACATACAACTTATAAACATTTGAAGGTTTGGTAATATTTTGAAATTTCTATAGTTATATGACCGCTATATGCTTTAATGCTACCATTTGATTGCACATGTTATAAGAAACTTATTCTTAAAGCATTTAAGATACATTTACTTATCGATAGTTTCAAACAAATGTTGTTTCCTATGGGTCTCTGGTTATAATTCATGCTGTCTTTGGGGCTCATGTTCTTATTTGTTTGTCTATGGAATCATTATATGCTTATACCCAAAGTTTTTCCAGTTAATTATTAAGTAGATACACGAATTTATTGCGGAGCCAACCGCAAGGCAAAGGTACAGGACCTCTCTTCCACTTTCACTTTCACTTTCACTCTCACTCTGTGTGTCTGTCTGTCTGTCCCTTAGAAGGCAGAGGGCGTTGCCGGTTTTTGTTTGTGTGCTTTGAGGTGTAAACGTGCGGATTAAGTGTCTTGCTGTCAGAGAGATGTATAGAGATCTGTATCAATGGAGCAGCATGAAATTTACGCATCGCTTGAAATTTAGCCAGAAAACTTGGCTAATTTTCTTGCTACTTGTTGTGCTGTGTATTTGCTTAGTTCAGTTTCCTTTCGTGCGGTTTCCTTTTGCCTTTTTTGTGGCCTGAACTGGCTCCCTCAGGTGTGCATTGAAAAATGGTTGCGATCTTGTGTACGCCTTAGCCTTAAAAAGTTTTCGCACTCCAACCTTTTGGAACTTTAAGGTCCAAAAAAGCAGAAACTATGAAAGCAACTCGATAAAGTGTGTGTCTGTATTAGGTGTGTCAGTAAACCAGATGGCTAGCTAAAGCGACAAACGGATGGGAAACGTTATATCCATGGCAGAGCAGCTTAGTTTTCTTTTAGTTTTTTGCTTCCTTTCAGACAGACGTCGCACATTAAAAATGAAAATGGAACTAACAAAAAATGGTATAAGAAATGCATAGGGTTGTAGAGGCTCTATTCATAGAGGACAAATGCAAAAAGGACAAATGCCGGACATGAATCTATAACGAGTCTGGTATCCATATTGATTGTCTGTAGCAAAAAAGAATGACCCCCCCTCCCTTCCCCGATTCGATCCGCTCAATATGCTGCAAGTGAATGCGGAAAAGGGACCTTGCAAATCGCACTAAAGTATGCAATAAAAGGCAAAACGCGCCAGAGGAAATCAAACTTCACTTTGATTGACTTTGCAGCTGGCATCCACTTGAGGAGCAGTGGATACGGCGCCAGGATGTGACGCAAACAGAGACAGGACACACGGGAAACACAGGGTGATGGACGTATAAGCCGATTTGGTTGGCGGAAGGATGCTAGGGCAGCCATTTGCGTTTTTAATTGAATTTCCTGGCCGGGGTAGGATTTGTTGTCCTTGTTGTCCTCTGATTGTTGTTGTTGTTGTTGCAATAGACATTGAGGGCAATTTAAGCGGCAAATCGAGTGTGGGTTGCATGGAGATAGAACTAAGGCAAAGGGGTAAAACGTAGAGACAGACTCGAACACACACACACACGGACACACATCATATGCCCAGTGAAATGAATATCAATGAACTGTCATAAAACAAGCAGCATATGTGTGAGTGTGTGTGTGAGTATGTGTGAGTGTGTGTGAGTGTTTGTGTGTGTAACAAGGGCTGAGTGTTGGCAGACAAGCAGCGACTGCCTCTGACAGAAGCTGACACGTAGGCAAACAGTTAAGCGCCCGACAAACAACAAACGACAACAACTACAACAACAACAATAACAACAACAACAATAGTTCGCACTTGGAACAAAGTGTTGTATACACACATGCATAGATATATTATATATATACATAAATATATGTACATATATATCGCATACATATAGGGCTCTGATGTAAGCCTCTGTTTGAGTTTGGGGTCACTTTTCACTGTCAATGACATGTGATTTCAACTAATGACAGTTTGAGGGGCGTTCTGTATGCAGAGACCCTTCCATACACCCTTCCATCCCTACACATACATCCCTATCTCTCTCTCTCTCTCTCTGTCTCTCTCTTTATCAGTCTGTGCCATCTCATTGAGATGGGCACAACCTACTCAACACTTCCAGACCCCTCGGATATTTAATGAAATTTCCATGTAGGCGACAAGTTGCTTGCCCCTGGCCAAAAATACATTTTGGGCATTTTGTATGCCACACACAGAGCGTAGCATTAATTTAGACATTTCCGTGACGATTTAACTTTATTAAGTTTCATATATATGAAATATATATGCGGGAAATACCTGGGTATGTACTTGACAACTCTGTTGAAAATCCCAAAAAATAAATCGCCACGAGTTATTATTGGTAAAGTGATAAAACCTGATCGATGCAATGTACAACAATGATACAATTTCCAAAAATTACTAAGAAATATTTAAAAAAAAAATTCACTATAATATTTTCCAATAAATTAATATTATTTCTGAATCATAAGTACCAAAAAAGTCGATAGAGATAGTGTCTAAAGGCTAAATTTAATGCAGGCATCTTGTTTCATTAATGTCTTTCATATGTTTTATTTAAAATCTATCGATTACTTGAACAAACAATCGATAATCGACATGAGGGACCTTTAACACAACCCTGTAAATGTAAATTTCAAATTAATTTTCTTAATTTGCCCCTGCTGAAACTTATTCAGTTGACTTCACACTACACATTCATAAGATCTTAACTTTTTGTCAATATGTATTTTTGATTAGCTATTTAAGAGTCACGTGTCTGCCATTCTGTCTGTCTCTCCCTCTATCTTTCTCTTTGTCTGCCTCAGTCTCTGTCATTATTTGTATATGTGTGTATGTATTGTGTTTGGCAGAGGCAACAAATTATTATGAGCTTAAAGAGGGAAACCGTCGCGTCTTTTGGCTGTCACAAAGTTTAAATTGTCTGAGTACATTCAGTTTGTAATGAGTTTTCCTTTCGCTTATTCATAATGTTTATCAAGCTGGCTGGAACTTACCGTTTATTTAAAGTGGTACGTGCTTTGTCCTTGAACATGACAGCTGCAAAGAGAGCAGGGTAAAAGAGAAAGAAATGTGTATAAGTACATGTAACATACACTGTGAAAAAATTTCTAGTAAAATCGATTTTAATAGAAATTTGTAAAATGTAAAATTTTCAAAAATTATTTGCAATATTTATGTCTTATAGAAATTAATTTTCAATTCATTTATATTAATTTTTATTATTTTATTTAATATTTTTATTAGAAAAACTTTTAAATCTTTTTTTATTTAATAAATAATAGTAGTAATTTTATAATATTTTAAATATATATTTATGAAAATTATGTATATATTTTTTATGGTAATTTTATTTATATAATATAATGTATAATTTTTTTGAAATTCTTGTCATAATGTTCGTGTAAGTATAGCACAATTTATAGCATTCATATGCAGCAACTCGTATAATCAGACGAGTGTCAAATCAAAGCCAAATTGACAAGCACTTACTACCAATGGCCCAGATGTAAGTGTGTGTGTGTGTGTGTGTGTGTGTGTGTGTTTGTATAGAGTCATGTACATTCGCCTGCTCTCGCACATGGCTGCATCAAGAGGCCCTACACAGAAGACATGAGTACACACATGTACGTATACTTTAGCAGACACTGTCACAAACAGTCACTGGCATGGCAATGCAGTCAGGCGAGAGGCCGCTGTGGCAGCCTTCGCTGGATTGACAAACTCCTGTGACCCGTAAATCGGAGCAGCCGCAGCAGTCGCGTATGCAGCACACTGATTGATTGATTGATTGATTGATGCATGAATGAAAGAATGATTGTTGTATGCGTATGTGTATTGAGTTGTTTATGTGCGCACACACACACACACGCACACGCATACCATTACACTTGGCTCGCTTTTTGTAGCATACTTTCCAGCGCTGTCAAGTAATTTGAAGCTGCGCTTGGGGGCCGAAACATTTATGCGCATAGCTAATTGGCCAGGTCAAGCAAATAAGCCGTAAGCCTAAATAGACACACAACTAACTAGGACATACGAATAATAATGCTAATGATGCTGATTTTTGGGCGCACTTAGCATAAAATGCCAATGGCCTCCCTGCCTGCATATGCAGCCGAAATACCGAATTTTGGCTATAGCTATAGTTGTCGTTATAGCTATAGTTATGGCCAGAACTATAGCTGTAACTGTGCCTGCTGTTGTTGTAGCTGCGGCTGTAGCTCTGGCCAACAAGTCAAGGCAACAAAAGTGCGGCCTCAAGTGCCAGGGCCCATTGTTTTGCCAAAGCCGGTGCTGTCTCTCTGCTCTACTAACGATAATGTAGCTGCTCTTCGGTCGACAAACAACAATTGGCATTGTTGTGGTCGTTGTAGTTGTTGTTATTGTTGTCGTTGATGTTGCTGTTGGTCTTGTTATTGTTATTTGCCATTGTTGTTGGTGGAGCGTCGCCGCAGGATGCACAAACACGCCGTGCGGTGCCCTAATTAGCAGAGAGAGGGAGAGCACAAAACTGTTTAATGTCTGTCTGAAATCGCTTACATGCCACAGCATGGATAAACCGGAACGCGAAATGTGAAAATGGGAAATGCGTACATTTTACTGCTACTTTGAATGCTACTTCGACTTTCGTTTGGGTTTTCGACAGTGCTACAATTTATTACATAAGCGAAGAAACAAAAAGAAAGCAACCGAATGATGGCAGATAACAACGTAAAACGGTGCTAACCACAACCCAAAGTACAACAATAACAACGTTAACTAAAAACGTAATTTTTGGCATTAACCGTGCACCTCGACCAACATAAAATAACCTTGATTAGAAACTCAAATGCGCTACAGCCCTGCCAGAACACACACACACACATGAAAAACCACAGCCGCAAATGAGGGTAGAGAGAGAGAAGAGAGAGAGAGTAGCGAGAGGGTAGCTCTGGGCAGGTTGAGGCATGCCAGGTCGCTGTGGCATTCGGTCGTCGCCGTGGTCGCCACGTGGCCACATATATCAGACGACCTAAGCCTAAAACGACTTTGGCCCGTGCCATATATCAGTTTGCACCTGTGCCAAAAAAAAAATATATATATACGGTGAGCCCAAGATACGGTACAGCACAGATGGAATGGCCCCAAGACTTTGAGCTTATTTTGGCAGGCAGGCAGCAACCCTGCAACCCTGCAGCATGTCCCATATACATATGTTGGCATGTGTTTGTGCATGACTCACTTTTCCCATTTGCCTTAAAGCCGTGTCAGGCCATAAGAAAAGGCAATAAGCGTCATAAGGAGAGAAAAAAGGGAACCAGACGAAGCGAGAGATGAAATTTTGGCAGCTGTATATGGAAATTCTTGCGTTATATTTAAGAGCAGGCAACCAAACATTCCAATTGATATTTCAATAATAAAATATTAATAATAAATTGAAAAAATCTAAGTTATGAAATTTAATAAAAGCAAATCATAAATTAAAATTAAAAAAAAAAAAAAACAAAACCAATAATCGATTACGAAATCAATTACTAAAAATACTATTAAATACCTGAGATAATAAACTGGCAAGAAAATAATAATCTTTACCGAAAATACTAAATGTAGTAAGCTTTTTAGACTATCCAATAGTAGTATCCATATTGGATATTTTAAAATATATGTGTATGCTTTAAAAATACCAAAAAAATATACCAATAACTTTCATTTTAAATGGATTAATTATTTATTGTACTAAAGAAATATATAATATAATGGAGATAATATAATTAGTAAATATTTTTGATGATATTTGGAAACTCGAAATTAAAATACAGCAAAAAACAAAAGTTTCTTAATGATAGGAACCTAGTAAATGGAATATAATGGCCATGGACCAATCAACAAAATTGCTGCAGACTTTTAGAAAAGTCAGAGTTAGAACATATGGCGACATAACCTCACAACTTACCATAACCTTTTTCACACTTGTTATGGCTGTTGTTCAACACTTTTCTTGCATTGATTAGGGGGCGTGGCCCTGACAGATTGGCAGATGATTGATAGCATGGCCTGGCCTGACTGGAGCTAATGAAATTTCAAACATTCATTCAGACAAGAAAGTTTAACATCCGTCCGAGACGAGAGCGACAGCGAGAGAGCCTTAAATAGATTCACCAGTTGCAAAAAAAGAGAGCACTGATAAAACGTGCATAATAAAAAAAACTAGAACAGCTATAACAACTTGTGCGCAAAGTGCAACATAGTTAACAGAAAAAAGTGTTAAAACTTAGTATGAAAACATGCACAAGTAGGGTAGTCGGGCATAATGGACATCATGGTAATCTATTTAAAGATTTTACATAAATTCATTAATGAATTTCTGATTAGTTATCATAATAAAGCAAGCTTTTATATAATTATATAATTTATATTAATGAAAATCACATATAATTGAATAATAATATTAACAAAAAACAGATCCTAGATGATGATTCTGTTTTCTGTTTTGAACCGTGGATAAAGCATTTAATATATTGTAATTTATACCAATAAAATATGAATTTGTTAAATATGAATTTGTTAATTTATTTTAAGCCGAGAATAAGGCATTATAAATAAAGTGATAATAATTCTTTAAATTGTTGCTTTATAAGGTGTTGCTGCACCTGCCCGAAACTAAGCTACCGGCTATCAATTGCTCTAGGGTATAAAAACTGCTGGTAAAAGTTTTTCAGTGCAAATTAAAATGGCGCCGTTGCAGCTGCAACATCAGCAACACCAACAACAACAGCAACTGCATAATAATGCAACATTTCGTTACAGATACAGATACTTTAAAAAAGTATGGAAATTTTAAATTGAGTTAAAGAAGTGCATGGAAGCTAAAAGTTTCGCAGATAACATTCATCATCAGAGGCTGCAGTATATCAAGTATTATTATCCTTATTGATATTATTATAATATTTTTAAAATTATTTTTATTTTTATAATAATTATAATTATTTTTATAATATTTTTTTTTATTTATATTTATATATAATTATTTTTATTATAGTTATATTTATTATTGTTATTATTATATG
>JBANCZ010004558.1:0-10045 GCA_037040025.1 Sphaerogastrella javana | reverse complement strand
AAACGTTAATCGAACTCCCGCCCTGTCCCTCTCTGTTTCTCCCCCCCCTTTTCTCTTCTAACGTTCTCCATGCTTATCAATCAACTTAGCTTAAGAAACCAGATGAGTTTTAAGCCAAACATCAAGAGACCACATACCACAGACTACAGATACAGATATCATTATATCTCTTTCATATACCCCCATTATATTTTAATAATCATTTTGTTTTTTTGGTGTGTGTTTCGGGGCCCCCTAAAGCAAAATGAGCTCATCTTAAAACTTAAACCAGTCTCCCCCAGCTCTCTCCCGCATCTTAGGTCTACACAAAAAGCAAAGTAAAAATAAAACAAATCAATGCTTATGTAATCGTTTCTTTACAAACATTTCTCGTTTTCCAAACAAAGATTGTATAATATTTTAGTTTTACGAAATAGATTGATGAGCGATATACAATAATTAACACTAATTAATCTTTTCTTTATATTTTTCGCATGTTTTTCCTTTTTTTTTTGTTTCTTGTGTTGTCTTTATTTTGCAAAAATATCAATTTGCAAATATATTTTTCTAAAGGTTTTCTTGACTTGGCACAAAGGCCTTGAACTTGTACTATGCGGCAGATCTTAAGTATTTTTTTTTTTTTTTTTTTTGACTGGGATGAAAACTAGAATTTAATTCATTTCTTCATTTATTACAATGATGTTTTATAATTCTTGAGGCCTACGCAAAATGAGACAGCGAGGCTCATTATATGATATGGTTTGTAGGTTCCCCTTGAAGGTGGCGGCAACAAACTCATTAGACCTTGAAAATAATTTTTATATATGTGGTTGTGTTAGTTTTTTTGAACTGAAAATTATAGCGACAAGTGCGTAGAATTAATTACCAAAAGAAATAACCATATAGCCATAGGAATGGAAATAGAAATAAAAATAAGAATAAAATTAGAGGCTGTATAAAGTGCGCGGCTCCCATGACAATTAAAGTCGTTTTAAGGCTGAGGCCATGGCTAACACATATAGCCATGTTCTAGGTAAAAGTATAAATTTATAAAAAACTTCAACTACATACGGATAGACCCTGCCTCACACAACGCTGATGATGTTGATTCTCATAGAGCGTGGAGGTACCCAGGCAAGCTGAAAGGCAGGCAGGCAGCGCATTGACTTTACAAGCCGCTTATATAGGGGCTAAGAAAAAACGAAAATAAAAGATTATAGAAATACAGAAATAATAGATAGAGCCAACACCTTCATCAGCTTCTTCTTCTTCTTCGGTGGTGTCGCTTTGTAGTATGACTCGGCTGATTGCGATCGCTTTCCAAAAAAATGACTTTCAATTTTACTTGGGTGTTACGGCTGTACGGCTATTCGGTTGCTGGTTGCAACAGGTTGTGGCAGGTAGCCAAAACCTTTTTCTTATAAAAATCATATAACACTAGGCTACAGCATGATGGGGTGCTGTGTTTTTTTTTTTTTAGTAATGATGGTAATACCAATAAGAAAGGCAATTTTAATAGCGTAATTGTTTTAGTAATACCTTGGATCATAATTCCTAAAAATTCATTAAATTTCATTTCAGAAATAATAAATCTATTTTAATATTTAATATGATATCAAAGTTTTTGGCTTAGATTTTTAATCGTTTCTATTTTAATTTTTTTTTAAATTCTCTTTTATCTTTAATATACTTTAGATCATAATTCTTAAAATTTTATTTCATTTAGTTGCACAAATAGTAAAAAAAATCTATTATAATGTATTATAAATTAAAATAATTAAATTTATAAAATTCTCTTGAATCTTTATATCTCATACAGCCTTACTTATTGGAATATTTAACAATAATTCTTAAAATGTATCTGTTTATTTGCTATTCTGTGCTCTCCACTTTCATTCGTAAACGTTGACTGCTGTCATAAGGAAGTTGAGACATTGTAGACTCTGTAGTATAGTGTAGTCTGATTTCTTTAGACTGGATATTAGAAGAGACAACTATGTCTGATGATGCGAACCTGTTTTAGGAATCCAAAACACGTTTTAAGTCAGTTTTTCAATCCTTGTTACGGTCTTAGATACAAAGCCTAAGCAAGAGAAAGATAGAGAGAGAGGGAGTGAGAGAGAGAGAGAGAGAGAAGCAGTTAGTAAAAGAGACACACGAAAAGAGAGGCCTCCTGTAGTTTCAAGGTTATAATGCTTACTACACGCAGCAACAGCGGCAACAGCAGACGTTGCAATTTACGAGCAGACCTTGACCTTGTGTCTCAACTCTCTTTTTCGCTCTCGATCCTATTTAATTTTATGTTGGTCGTTGCTGTTGCTTTTCTCTCTCTTTCTCTCTCTCTCTTCTATGTCTTTTGCCTTGTCTGTTCCTACTGGCAGCATTTTCTTCTGCTTTGGCGTCCAAGCACTGGATGTCTGGCTGTCTCTCTGTCTCTCTGTCTGGCGTCTGCTCTTTGGCTATATCTTGCATAATTTATGTCTGGGGGAAATCTAGGTTACACACATGTGTGTGTTTCCATCTTGCTCTCACTCTCTAGGTCTCTCTATGTCTCTTTCTGTCTTTTTTCTCGTTCTATCTCTCTTTTTCTCTCTTTCTCTATATCTCTCTCTTTTCTCTGTCTGTGTCTAGGCTCTGTTATCACACATCTTTTATGATTCCTGCTCTTGCTTTACAGTCTATTAAATTCTTGCTGCTGCTTTTTCGCGTTTTCTTTTCTTTTTTTTTGTTTTAGCCCTTTTTTTGTATTTGTTTTCTTGCTTTTTGATTAAATTTTATATGTTTTTTTGTGTTCTTTGGGCGCCTGGGCACACTTACCTACATTTTTGTGTGCTTAAGAGAGGGGAGGGAGGACAAATGCTTGACGTATTCCTGCTGCTGTTGCTGCTGTCTGGGAAACGAGTTTTTCCTCCATACACTTGCTTTTCCACATTTGCTTTACGTATGTGTGTGTGTGTGTGTGTGTGTGTGTGTGCGATGGTTGTTGTAGTTGTTGCAACAACAAACAGGTCGCGTTTTCTTTAACCACCATCTTTGCTTTGACTCCCCTTCTCGCGCGCTCTTCCCCTTTCTCCCTCTCTTCTCGCTCTTCGACTTTTACTTATTTTACTGCTTTTGCTTAGCCTTATGTCTGTTGCTGTTGCTACTTTCCCGACATCGTCTTCGTCTCTGTCTACGTCTTCGTCTCCGTCTCCATCTTCGTCTCCGTCTTCGTCTACGTCTTCGCCTTCGTCTTCGTCTTCTGCTTCTTCTCTCGCTCTCCTTTTGTTGTGTGTCTGTTTTTTTTTTATTTTGTGTTTTGCTTTTTTGCGTTTTTCTTGTGCTTTGTGTTGTTGTTGTTTTTCTTTTTGTTGTTATGTTTCTCTTTCGCATATGTTTACCTTGCCATACGTCCTTGAAGATTTGTCTTATTTTCTTTCGTTTTATTATTTTGTTTATAGGTTTTTGTGTCTTGTTTTTGTTGCTCTTACTTCTTTCGCTGTCGTTGCCGTTGCCACTGCTTCAGCTTCAGCTTCTGCTTCTGCTTCGTCTTCTTCTTTTGCTTCGTTTTCTTTAACATTGTCGCACAGTTTTCTTCTCTCTTTACTTTATTTTTTATATCTTATTTTTTTTGCTGTTCGCTTCAGCTGGTTTTTGGCTTAAGTGGGGCATCTTTTATATGGGATATGGCATGTGGTTGGAGTTGTTTTTCCTCATTGCTGAAATTCCTGTTGGAATTTTATCGTTGCTTTTGCTACAGTTTAGACTCGTCTCAGTTGAGTTGTCTCTCTTTCTCTCTATCTATCTCACTCTTTCTCGCTGCTCTCTTCGCTTTAATGGCATTTCCTGCATACTTTAGTTGCATATTTAGTGCTTTATTTATAATACCGGCTTAAAGTATGCCATAAGATAGAATTCCATGGAGTCTTTATATCATTAGCAACAAAATGAAAACTTCTTTCAAATGAAAACTTCTTGTTTGCAAACTTATATACAAGAACGTTTAATATAACATCCCTAGAATTATGTATGAGCTCATTAGTTTATATTCGAATACTATAAATGAAAAGAACAATAGTTTAAGAGGGCTATAAAGGCGACTCTATAAATGTTTAAGAACAAATATACTTTATGGGGTCTACCAGGCCTAGACAGAGCGAACTGATAATGATATATCACGCCAATTTTCATTAAGTTTATTCAGAACACTATTATATATATAATATATTATTCTGTAGATTATTTTTTAAATATATTTTGTGTATTAAAGTCTTGTTTGTAATATTTCCTGTTGAACGGATAGAATGTATCAAAAGTTATAATGATTTTTTTGTCTGTATAGTGCAAGATCTTTTGTTCATAACTACAAGTCTTCAATTCTTCAGGCAATTTAACAACAATATATTATAATAATATATAAAAATCTATTTAATAATATTATATATTATACTTTGTATATTAAAGTCTTGCCTCTAATATTTCCTGTGCCAAAAGTTATAATGTTTTTTGTTGCCTGCAGAGAGAGAGAGGAATAGATCTTTGATTCATGCCTAGAAGAAGTCTTCAATTCCTCAGGCCATTCTGAGTGAGCAAGAGAGCATGAAGGAGAGGCGCACTCATGAGTTCACTCACTTTATGCGCATGATTACTTAATTGTAGCTTAAAAGAATTAACAACAAATGCTATAAATAACACTTTTGCCGGTTCTTCTTGTTGTTGTTCTTGTTGCTTTGGTATTGGCCATAATGTGTAAGCCAACACTTGACTACCAAGCGGAAGACTTTGCACTGTAGGCTACCAGGGGTTTGCTATATAAATACATATACCTATATATATATATATATATATATTTGAAAGAAGAAAAAAAATACCAGTAGAGTTCGTTCTGGTCTTGGTTTGGTGTACTTAGGGAGGACGGGGCCTGGCATGGCCTGCGTATTATTAACGTGGCTACTTGAGTTGGCTTCTCTTTTACGGCCTGGCCATAACCATGACTTCTTGGGCTCTCTGACTCTGAGGTCAACAAACAGCTGGCTCAGAGCTGGGAAAGCGACTAGCAACAGTGCTCCCTCCCCTTCGTTTTCCTATAGCTTTTTGTGGTTTTGCTGAAGTCATGCGTTTGCCTATAGCGCTCTTTCTCTTTTATGTTCTATCTCTCTCTCCTTCTCTCTCTAATACACACACACACACACAGATTACACTCATGCACACCTATTTAGCCGGCAACTGAAAACCAGTTTGTTGTCTCACCGCCGGCCAAAAAAACGTGTATAATCTTCATACAAAAATAAATGAGTAAAAAAAGAAGTAAAAAATTAAAGTTTCTCAAGCTGCCCGCCGTTTTTTTTTTTTTATTTTTGTTCGTTTTGTCTCTTTTTTTTTCATTGCTTGTTTGTAAGTTTAGTTCGCACGTTTTTTCCGTAATTCCTCATCTGTTTGTTGCCCACATTTTGTATGATTTTGTTTAGTTTGACTGATTTCTGATCGGATCGAATTGTATCCGATTGTATCGTATGCTATTGTATGGTATAAAACTCCAAAATTTTGTTCTTCCGTTTGAGAGTTTTGTATGGATTTGAAATCGAATGGAAATTAAGATATTAACTTGAGCGGAAGTTGTTTTTTTGAAATGATAAAGGTTTAAATACATATATAACAAAATATAGATTTGTATGATAAGTTATAGGTATATAATACTGTAATCATAATGGAATGTTGTATGCCTACTCCCCTCATACAAATATCTGTTGAGAACGTATTGTTCTTATAATCTAAAACAAAATTACGTGAAATGAATTTTAATGTATTCTGTAGCGACTTTATATATCGGGTTAATCGTCTATATAGCAGATATATGTCTAAATTAACATATACATTTCACATATATACAAATATATCCATATAAACTGTCATGTATTCAACTCTATGGAACTTGAACCTTTGCAAAAAATACGTTTATCTTTTTTTATAAAAAAAAAAAAAAGATTATTAAAAAAATTGTAAATTAATAAAAAAAAAACAATCTATTTCATTTCATATATTTATTATAATATTGCTCTTAGATTTTTTTAAAGAGCATTGCAACTTGGTTTTCTTTTTTCATTTCATAGTACTGCCTTACAAATCTGACCTGGGCTGCCCTGGGTTGTGTATATCTATTTATATATACATATATGTGTGTTTGTGTGTCTTTGACAGTTAAAGAATACAATTAACATAATTTACGTACTAATACAAGAACAACAAATGCAGATACAGTCTAGAACTCATCACGAACTTTTTGCAAATTTTACAAATTTGCGTTTTTTTGTGTTCAGATATAAAAGATTTCTCGTGGTGTTGTTCTTGTTGTTGGTAGAGCCATAGGGGACTTGGGGGCGTTGAGGGGGCTTAACAATTTGCTAGCTGTTTAAGCTCATTATAGCTGACAGGGTGCTGTTATTGGGAAATCGATTGCAGCACTAAACAAAACCCATTAACGATTCTAGGAAAATTGCATAGAAATTAAATAGCGTACAAATCTTTTCATTTACGTGTAAAAGAGAACTATATATATATATATTGAGTATGTATATATATAGAAATCAGATAAACCAAACTATATATAAATACATAGTATGATATGTATATATATTATATATGTATGCCAGTTAGCATAAGCTATGAGAAGCTGTAAAGTTGGCCAGGGCTGATAAACTCCCACAGCACAGGAAGTTTGACTTGTAATCACAAGCTCTCATAAATATATATATATATACACATACTATAAGTATATGAACAATATATGCATATGTATTAAAAAAACAAAAACAAAAACAAATGAAACATTTCTTTTATGAATATTTCATTGGATCGCACATGCAGTGGGCAAATATCGCATATAAAAATCAGCAAAGCAAAAGTTTCCAATCACTTTTATTTTTTAAGTTTTTTAAAATATTTTTTTATTTTTTTTTTTTGTATTGTAGCTGGTGTAGCGTTTGTTTACTTTCCAAAAGAAAGAAAGTTTTATGCGTTTATAGTATATCACATATATATATATATATATAGATAAGTGTATACATATGTGTATAGTATATCTTTTTTATATTTCTGTACAGGGAGACTCTGTCAAAACTACAATTTGCAATGCAAAAAGCCACCCCCTACCCTCATCCAAAAATACAAAAAAAAAAGAAAGGGAAAGGGACAGACTGCGATTCAGGCTCAAAGTAAGACCAAGCTTCAGCTTCAGTTTTCAGTTTCAGCTACAGATTGGCATTTTGTTGTTGTTGTTGTGTTTTTTTGGGAGTTTAGGTTTTTTCTCTGGTTCAGTCTCTTGTTTTACATATGTAAATTTATGCATATCTAAGTTTTGGACTTGTATACAGACATACATAAATATATGTATATATATATACGCATATATGTACACGAAACTGTCGTTTCCATATCACTGCCTTGAAATCTGCATAAATGATGATGATTTTTTTTTGGTATATATGCATATACACTCATACAAACATATATATATATACAAACATCTATATAGATATGAGTATTTTTTCATCATTTGTGTATGTGTTGTTGCTATTATGTATATATATATATGTATGTATACATATATTTTGCATACACATGGCTCCAATGGGCTCCAGAGATTTGGAGCTCTGCACGTCGATTGCTCTTGCTTTTGCCCTCCTCTTGCTCTTCATCTTTCTCTTCCCTCTTCATCCTTCTCTTCCCTCTTCATCTTTCTCTTGTTCTTGGTTTTGGTTTAAGTTTTGTTTATTTGTGGCATCCACAGCTGCCCAAGGGAGAGTTTCTTAGTTTGAAGCCTCTTCAAGTTATTTCTTCTTTTTCTTTCAATTGAAATTTTTGGATAATTTATTTTTGATTCCCTATAGATAACTGTGCCGGCAGTGGGGGTATATAGAATGCAGATTACCATAATACTATAATATGTTGGCAAAAAAAAAAAATGTATATATAAGTGGGTATACATTGGGTACTTATTATTAATTTATTATACAAATTATTAGTTTTGTAAATGCTGTATTTAATCTTTGTTTTTTATTTTTATTTTTATTTGAATTTAGAAATGGAATTTATAGGATATTTTTTATAATAATTTATAATTTATTATATGCTGCGTTTAACTTTTATTTTATTTTTTTTAAATGTTTTATTTGTTATTTATTTTTTTTAATTTAATGAAATTTGTAATGCGAATTTTTTTTTAGAATATTTTTGGTTTATTTTGCTCTAAGTAGGAAAAAATTTTGCTGTAACAACAACAACAACAACAAAAATAACCATATTGCGTCTGCCCAGGCATGAAACCATAAAAATGGCAAATTAGCCAAATATGTGTGTGCGTGTGTGTGTGTGTGTGCGTGTGATTGTGAGCGTGTGTTTGTGGGCAAAAAACCTTTTGCCAGTGAAGCCACAAACAAATCAGCTACAACTCACACACACACACACACACATATACGTGTAGAACAAGTGAACTGTAAGTGCGAATGAGACGTAGCTACACACACACTCACATTCACACTCACACTCACACACACCTAAGCAAACTAATACATGCAAGCCGTGGCAGCTTGAAAATGGCACGTTTTGAGGTCCGTTCGCAAGTCCAATCAAGCAACTGCGACGTCGCTGCCTTCGCTGCCATCGCTGACGTCGTCGCCATCAGCAGAGCGACTGAGCGATTGAACGACTGAGCGACTGAGTGAGTGAGTGAGTGAGTGAGTGAGTGACTGACTGGCAGAGCGTCGCCGTTGCTGTCGTTGCCGCCCCTTTTGGCATGTTGTTCAATACACGGCAACAACAACAACAACATCAGCTGAAACGACAGCAACAGAAACGACAGCAACAGCAACAGCAACAGCAGCAGCAGGCCAGGGCCGTTTCTTTTACTGCTGTTGCTGCTGCTGATGTTGTTGCTGTTGCTGTTGTTGCTGTTGTTGCTGCTGTTGCTGCTGTTGTTGCTGCTGTTGCTGTTGTTGCTGCTGTTGCTGCTGTTGCTTCAATCAGCGACGTCGCTGCCAGAGCCTAGCAATTTATCCAGCCATGCATATTAAGCCTCACGATTTGTATATCGCCTGCCTGTTTGCCTCTGCTCTCTTTACCACCCTCTTCTCCCCCTGTAAACCCTTTCAGCGCACGTCTGTCTCTGTCTCTGTCTGTCGACTTGTCCTCGTGTCTGTGTGAGTCAGTGTCAGCCCTGCATTTTTTGCTCATGACTGCCAATTCGCCTGACTTTGCCTGTCACTCGCTGTTTGTCGTCACCCAAAAAGCTCACGCTCTTAACCCTACTTCGCTATCGTTCCGTCTCTCTGCCCCTTTCCTTCTCTCTCTGTCTCTCTTTGCGGTGCCATGTGAACGACGAGAGTTCAATTTGAGTTCAGTTTGATTTTGATGCTGCGCTTGTTCTACTCCCAATACGCCTCTCTCCACATCTTGCCCCCTCTCTCTTTTTCTCTCTCCCTGTATTTCTCCTTTCTCTCTCTCTCTACTCCCTTTTTTTATAAGTTTACAATTGAAGCAAGCTTTGTGGTCAGGCGGTTGAACCTCTGGTGTCCGCCCAATAAACAAGCCGCTCTATTCTGTCTGTCTGTCCATCTGCATGTCTGTCCATCTGTCTGTCTGTCCATCTGTCTGCCTGTCTGTCTGTCTGCCTATCTGTGTCCTGTTGAAGTGATCAAATGACTAAATGACTGAATGCCTCGCGCTTGTCACTTCCTGTGGGTGATGTGACTCCTCTCTGACCACTCAATGCTTTTGCCACTTATACTAGGTGTCATTGTTGTTCCAGTTGTTGTTGTTGTTCCTAGTTTTTTTTTTGTTATTATTTTTTGTTGTTGTTTTTCGTTGTTCTCATCGTAGCTGCACTGGGTTTGCATATTTTAAACTTTGCATAATTGAAGCTTTGATTTGAAATCGTTGAAAGCATTTAAGCTATGGTAGAACACGCATGCAAGAATGGCGAATGGGTGAGAGAGGGGAAGAGAAAGAGAAAGAGAAAGAGAGAGAGAGAGAGAGAGAGAGAGAGAGAGAGAGGAAGAGAAACAGAAAGAAAGAGTGACAGAAAGATAGAGAG
>JBANCZ010004557.1:0-10047 GCA_037040025.1 Sphaerogastrella javana | reverse complement strand
AAGGTACACACACACACACACACACACACACACACACACACACTCTCATACTCACACATTCTGTATACATTTTTCGGGGATGTTTTCTTTATAGAATGGGCACATCCAACGAAAAAGGAAACAAAGTTACATAAAGCGAAATCTGTCTGAAAATCAATAAATATTGTGGCAAAAATGACAGAGTCAATGTATAATTCTTGGAATATTTTCATTGCGATATTAAAGACAACGAGAAGAAATGCTAAATAAATTCATTTCTTATATATTTTACCACCCACATACAACGATTTGAACAAGTTCGATCCTGTCTTACGAATGATTTTGTGAGTGCCTTTTCGAGTACTCAGATTACGCTCTGGTCTTTCTTCGCTTCATGCACGAACTGCAAAATGCGTTCAAGTGCAGCGAAAAGCAATTAAAGCCAAATCAATTTTCCAGCGACGGTCATGAAAAGCAGGAAATGTACACACACATACATAGATGTCAGGGAGTAAATTTCAAGTACTTGATGCCGTTAAGTTATCAGCACCCAAGCGGCAACCATAAATGCGGTAGGCACCAGCGACATGGCGTATGGAGTAGGCTCCGATGAGGAGGCAGGAGGCGGGGCACATCCCACGTTTAGGTTGAACATGAAACGTTCATAAGCCAAGCATAAAACACTTGTGTCTATGTGTGTGTGTGAGTGTCACTGACTGACTGTGTGTGTGTGCGTGTGTTTGACTGTCCTGAGATTTGTACGCGGTTCCTAATGCCCTAGAGGCCAGAGTATTTGGATTTGGTGAGTGCATATGGCTCATATTGTATCAAATGATCACAAAGTTTAGAAATATAATTCGAAGAATTAGCTACAATTATTTCTAATAGATTTATTAATGTCTCATTTATGAATATTTATATATTGTGTATTAAATATTATGTTATAAAACATGCAACTTTTTACCTTAAACTTTTGTAAAAATAATTTTGAATTCAGTTGCTCGCTCTTTAATTACTGTTGACTTACTTATTTTCTATACTTACTAATATAATAATAATATTTAATATCATGATATCGATATCAATTATTGATTGTTGGATTATCCCATTAATTGATACTTATATTTCAATAATTTTTAAATTAAAAAAAAATTAAAAAATTAAAATGTTCCTCAAAATTGTTTAGCAATATTTTTTTCTAATTAACTTATTTATAGTGCACTGTTTTCTATTAAAAGCACTATGGCATAAAAGAAGTTCCCTTATCATGTCGAAAGAGTATTCTTTAGTCTACGTAATAGTGGCATATTCTCATTTAGTTATCATTTAGTCAGCGAAGCGTTTGAAAATGTGCATAATTAATTGAGCGACTCTGCAGGCAAAAGGAAAATGAGAATGGAAATTGGAATGAGAATGGGAATGGGAATTGGACAAGGAATTGGGAAAGGGACAAGGAATGGTAATGAAAATGAATGCCCAACTGGAGGGGGGAGTCAAAACCCCGCCACGAACAATTGCACACGAATTTGAACAGTTGTACCAAGTGTAGTGTATTTCTATATATATATGTGTGTGTTTCTGATAACGTACAAGTTCAAGTGCATTCTCTGGATTTGATTATTATATTTTTCCCTTTTTTTGGGGTGGCAGATCAAATCGCTTAACAAATTTCTCTCTAATAGAAATGCATTTTAAAGTGAATTATAAAGCGCCAGAATGGTTAAAGTCTCACAGCATGCAGCTGGGTAAGACCACTACAAGTTGAACACTTTCTCGGTGTCTTCAGTGTTTCCAGCCTTCAATCTTACAACTAATCCGCACAGCTTCGCATTTGTCACGTTTTATCAGGGTTGAGAGAAAGAGAGAGAGAAAGAGAGAGAGAGAGCGTAGACCCCTTGCAATGCCTCGCTTTTATTTCAATGAATTTTTATTGAAGATATTGCATTAGACGCAGGCCTAACACTCAAAAAGTGTGTGTATATGTGTGGATCTGTGGGAGGGCAACCCTCAGTGTGGTAGGAGTGTGTGAAATGATATTATGCTCATCCGAACATCTTATCGTAGTAACCATCCCCCTTGCATGCAAATTACATTTTCTTGTTTTTGATCTAATGGAGCCATTGTAAGAGCGGCACAATTGAAGCCCTCTAAAAGGTTGTCAATTGCTGAAATTGAAGCTGGAACTATAAAGATCTAAGGAATTGTGCATATAATAAAAATATTATAATTCTGATTGACTTAAATATGATTTTTTAAAGACTTTTCGGCTTTGATAAGTAAAGCTTTTAAGAGTGATTTGCGGTATCCCCAATAGATTTCAATGAGGTTTCGGTTTGAAAGCCTATTAAAATCGTTAACGTTAACGATAATTGTAAATTCAGATAAATAGAAATTAAATATAATGGAAACGGAAACTTTAAGAAAAAATATTATATATTTTAAAGCATTTGAATTTTAATAAATCTAAAATCTATATTTACTTGTATGCAAATATTGCCAGATTTTCTACTTTCGTATGCAAATAATCAAGGTTCTAGCAAATGTTGCAGGACTTTTTCTAAATTTAGAATTTTCTATGCTGTTTGACTGAAGATTTAGTCTGGATTTAAGCCATGCTAGAACCAGCACATACACTGTCCATTGCAATTTCATTATTCCAGAGACAGTACTAACCACAAATTTGATGCTGATGACTGCCTTCTGCATTCTGTTAACTTGTTGCTCTAGAAGTGCACACAGAACCGCAAAAGAGAAGTCTAAGTAAAATTCTTGACACATTTCAAAAGGTGTTTATGGCCAACTGCCCAGATGTAACCGCAGTTCACCACAGCTGCAAGAGAACAGGGGTAGATATCTCATATTGCCAGATTGAGATGCTCTGGGAGTGAGTGAGTGAAAGAGTAACAAAGCCCAAGAGGCCTAACTACAGCACATACACTATCTCAAATGTGTGTGTGTGTATTTGTGAGTGTGTGAGTGAGTGTGTGTGTGTGTGTGTGCGATGGTGACAAATGAATTTGCAGCTCATATTGCGATGTCCTGTGGGGCAAGTTCAAAGTGAAACTCGATTTTTATTAGTGTCAATGCAACAGCAGAAGCAGCATCAGTAGACAGACCCAAAGGAGCTATTCCTATTGACCATAAACCATATACCGTATACCGTATATACACGCATACAGATATGAATGTAACTATTGAATGTGTGTGTATGTGTGTGAGTGTCTCTGTGAGTGTCTGTGTGAGTATTGTTCGTATCCTGGCAACAGTTGAGCGCTCTGTGCAGCCCGTCATTCCCAGGATAGTTTTCGCCATTATTTTTCATGCGTATTGATAAAAGCAAACACCAAACAACAGAGTACAGATACACAAACACACACACAATCACACACATGTTCCTTTATTGCATTATTATGATGTGCTCGCCGCTCACATTACTCCCCCCCTGCCAGCTCCTGGCCTGCTTTCAATTCATCTATATCGGCATTAAAAACCAGCGAAGCGCGAATCATCAATCTGAAATTCAGTGAAAGAGCACCCCATGAGCTATACGTAGTTGGGGCAAGGGCAATTGCAGGAATGAGGGTTTAAGGGGTGAGGGGTGTTGCACTCAATGCGAATTAGCACTCGATTGAGTGTTTTGGTTTGAGTGTAACTAAAATTGGCTTTGCCAGTTAAAGCCAATAACTAAACTTAAAATTCGATTAATATTGATTTTACTCTGTCTACAAAGTTCGTTAAAAAAGTTTGAACTTTTGTTTATAGGGGAGAAAAAGATAGAAAACTTTAGTTAAAGCTTAAATCAATGTCCCGTCTATAAAATTTCAGCATCAATTTGCAATTTTCAACAGTTGTCCGAGCCGAACAATTGCCAGTCGAGGGTTGACATTGTCATGCGTGCTTGACTCTTATGTATACCCTACACTATATTACGAGTTCATTAGTGTGGTGATACGTTTGGTTAGAATATTGCAATAGAATTCACACTCAAGAATAAACTGTAAGCCAAATTTGTGAATATATCATCATTTGAATGAAATATATAAACTTTTTAAATATATAGTATATAAAAATATAGATAAAATCGATGTTAGAATGAAAATGAAGTAGCTTTAATAGGATTAAAACCATCTCAGTAAATATATTACAAATAATTGATTAACGTAGATCGAAACATAAATTTTTTTATAGATTTAATAAGATAAAAAAAATTAAAACAATACTTCTAAATAAATATAGATATATGATACATATAAATTGAAAATTTTTTATAGATAATATCAATTTAGAAATAATGTAGCTTTAATAGGATTAAAAGCATACTTGTAAATATTAATATTAATTGATAATGTTATCTTTAAAAAGATTTAGGGTAAATAAAAATATATTACAATTAATCTAAAATTGTAAAATATATTGTTGTAGCTCTATAGGATTTGAATCAAACTTGTAAATATATAAAAAATTAATTTGTTTTTAAATTGTAAACTATTAAATTAAGTAATCAATGAAAATATTTATAGTCGAACTTTTGCATGCGTTATAATCGAATTTTTTAAATCTTTGATATATGAATCGTAAACCTGTAAATAAATTAAATTAATAGCTTAGTAGAGTATCTGAAAACGGTTTGCTACATTGCAGCAATTCTTTGCATTTTTTATGCTATGCACTTAACAATTTGGCACAGCGTCGACAAAAAGGAAATTTCGCGTTTGTGATTTTCTTTTGCTGATTTTTTTGGTTGTTGTTATTTGGGTTGTTGTTGTTACAAGTATGTTGTATATTTTTTTAGCTACCCCGTTTTTTTTATGTTGATGTTGCTGTTGCTGTTGTTGCCATTATAGAGGGTAGCCCGTATAATAGGCCGACGTCGCGTGCTAATGTGATTTGGCTATTAATTTTCCGCAGGCTGCTGTGTCTAAGCCTTGGCAAATTGAATTGCGTTTCGCTTAACGGAACAACTAGAGGCGTCCTGTCTGGGCCATAGACTGCGGCTGTCTGGCAGATAGACAGACATACAGGATGCGGCGGCTTTTGGGTTTCCCCTTATCAGTTGGCAGTGAAGATTTGAGTTCTGCTTAAATTGTATTACTGTAAAACTGATAAATTTAAAATCAATGGAGCGAGCAGTTGGGGCCAAGGTGTGGCATTTCCTTTACGACACTTCAGCGCTTTGTGGCAAAAGGGAATCGCTTGCCTTCACCATCTACACCATTGCCACCATCTCCACGAACTCCACCAACTCCACTTCTTCGACTATTTGTCTTTGAGTTTGTGTCTAGGGTTAGGGGTATTCCCCAAGCGCTGCCTTGCCAGACATTTGAGCTAATTTATTGTGTTATCTTTACCTACGGCTGCTCCTCTGGGTGCGTTTCTTCTCGGTTTGGTACCACATCCAAAAATAGCTCAAACAAAAAGGCGATAAACGATAAACGAATATAAATTGCTTTTGCCCGGCAAGTGGCCAGTCAAATGGGAATAACAACAGCACCACCACCAAAAATAAAAACCCATCCAAAGGTACTTATATCAATTAAATTTGTTGTTTAAAGCGAATTTTCAGTGTAATTTCTGAAAGACATAAAAAATGATGAAGAATAACATGGAACAATGCGAAAACAAGTAGCAATAGATAAAAATAGGGCTCCGATTGGCAGTATGTGCTGCGAAAATACCCTGTATATAACAAATTTTATGCTCTTTAAAACGATATTCTATTAAATTTTAAATAACATGGACGTTTAGTTAATCTTTTATAATTTAGGTAAATGTTATTTGTAATTTATTTCCTATAATAATTAGAGGTATATTAGATAAAATCTTATTCAGTTCATAATTTAATCAGCTAAAAGTTCTGAATTTGCATAGAACCTATGAACCTTTACAAATAAATACTAGGTGCATACACAAAACAAATTTTATGGCTTAAGATCTACCAGTTGGAATGTTTCAATGGTCAAACTAATCAATATTACACACCGTATGTACTATCCATTTTTTACGCATACAGGGTATGAGATACCTCAGTCTAAGCTGAAAATTCGTCCTTTTCATCCGTCCTTTCACATGAGTCGACTGTTTGGCTGGCAAACATAATGCCGAATTGTAACAATTGAATCCATCCGGACATTGTTAAGGTGCAGCTAGAAATTGATTTTTAACTCTATTGTGAACCGGTCTGCACTCCATGATAAATGGACAAGCAGGTGAACTTCTCATATCCTGTATGTGGGTGTATCTATGTGTATCTGTATCTGCATCTGCATTTGTAACTCATGCTGAGTGCAACCAAATGTGGCATGTTGGGACAGACCATACGCCTAACTTCCAGCTGCAACAGACAACCTCAAAGACACTATATGGTTTTTGATATATTAATTGCACATGTTGAACGACAGACAGGGAGATAGAGAGAAAGGGAGGGAGAGAACGGGAGAGTGAGAAATGTGGAGGGATAATTTGAAATTTCGGTTACCACTGACACCAATTATAATCTAACAATTTCCTTCGATTATGACGCACATTTTGCAGCTGATTTTGGATATGAGGTTTTGCACTGGTTCCTCGGGTTTCTTCGGTTAGTTCAAATTGTGTGTTGGGTGGGTGGTTAATGCTGTCGCCCCCTCAGTGAGCATAATTTGTGTTTGTTCAGGGCGTTCGTTATTCACACCAACAATGCTTAGCAGCTGATAAAGTGGCGCCACGGCACGTGACCCACTAATGAGCATTTGTACAATCTCTGTCAAGCTTATGATCAAACTGAAGGGTGGGCAGGGTATTCTGCTTGCGGTATGCGGTAGACGGTAGGAAAACCTTTAGAAATCAGGGTCATGCAAAATAATCAAGCTGTGTTTGTAGTTTCCTAGAAACTTGACGATGATGGCTTGCTGTGTGGCAAGAACTAGATCATAAAAAAGTCATTTACTTGGACAGGTTTCAGTGCAACCTTTTGCCGCTTTCCCTTCATCCCGTCAACCCTGCTTAGTCATAAACTATAATCATCAAAACACAAACCAAACAACAAAAAAATTGTGTAGAATTTCAAGCATTACTATATTGAGGTTGAGTCGCGGCTCTGTGGCAGGTAGCCGGATATTTTGGTTCTTGCGGCATAATTAGCTGCCCAGAGCATGCCTCAAGATTTATGCCCAAGCACTTTAGACGCCTTTTGTGCGGTCCGCTTAACTATTTTTGCCGGAAATTGTAAAACTTGACTCCGACTGAAGTCAAAGTCAAAGGGCTCTGGCGCAGATTTGACGAAAACACTTTCAATATTACAATTATTTCATTTTATATAGTATTGTGCGGTATTTGCCAACAGATTTATGTTATGGACCAGGATGAGCCTGGGAATTTTGTGTTTCTGTTTCTGTTTCAGCTTCAGATTTCTAATTAAAATACGTAAATCAGTTGTCGCCCCAGAAGAGCCTTGTCTTCCCCATACAATAGGGTAGTTTTCAGGCCATTTCTCTCACTCTCTCTCTCTCACTCTCTCTCCCTTTTTTGTCTCTCATTTCAATCTCTCGCTCTATATCTTTTAATTAACAGCCAATGTGACAATTTCCGTGCTTAGCCGCATACAATGGACAATGAATTTCAATTAAACAAGTCTTTGCCTGTAGCTGGAAAAAAGAATTGTATTGCAATCATCATTTTAATATTTCATCTCTTTCCTTTTTTATAGAGTTGCCTAGTAAACACATAAAAAAAAAATACACAAATGGTCAATAACCCATGCTCCGCGTGTACTTACGACCAATTTCCTCCTTTTTTATTTTTATTTTAATAGAAAGGGGCAAAAAGAAAGTGCACAAAAAGTAAAAGTAAATAGCTGCAGCAATAAAATCAACTCGATGGTTCACGCAACCATGGAATACTCTTCCAATTGATAAAGAAATCTATACTGGGAAGTTAGTTTCTTTTAGTCAGCTTTTTCAACATTTACGCTGAATTTCGTTTATGTTAAATTCTTAATATTAATAACACTTTTCAATTTATTTTTATTCTACCCAAATATTTATTAAGCACATGGTATAGAAGAGTCTGTCAACTCTATAATTGCAGGCACAAAAAATTAAAAATCAAAAATGAATACACATAATGAATATCAATTGCATCATTGTCTTATATATTTAAATATGGTGGTAATTAAGAATTGGACTAAACTAAACACAATCCAAACGTTATTATTTATATAATATTATATCGATGTATTGCGCTGATTGAATCACTGAACTGATCGATAACAGCGCTGAAAGATTAACATTTTGGCAACAAAAAGAAAAGAGAAAGAGTTACCAAACATTACAGATTTCCCGAAAGCGTGACGCTGATTTGTAGCTCTCAGTTTGATTTCTATAAAATTGTTTTTTCTTTGTGTTTATATTTTATTTATATTTTGTCGCATTTTATAACAAATAATTTGAATACCCTGCACCATTTATTAGGGCATACAATAGCATAACAGCAAAAATAATGCAAACAATTTTCACCCCACTGTCAGCTACCTTTTTACTCTTCCACTTTCTCTCTCTCTCTCTCTCCCTCTCTCCTCTCTTCTTCATCATATTTTTCGCTCTTTGTTCGCCCTTCGTAAACGACGCTCGAAATTGCACTTGAAACGTGGAAGTATTGTTGTTGCTTTTAGCCAGGGCTCCAGCGCAAAAAGTAACACAAATATTTGTGCAAATATTTTCAGTATGTTTAGCTTAGGCATGGGGGAATTGTTGTAGAGATGTATGGGGGGAGGGGGGGGGGGCGGGTGGTAAATATTCCCTGAACCTTAATGATTTGTCAATAGTCACATGTGCCACTGGCGTTTAGATTGCTTTCACTCATCCTCTCCCTCTCTTTATTCCTCCTCTCCCTCTTATATTTATGAATGTGTAAGCGTATTATGAATACTTCCCTTCCCTCTCTATACATTTTACCTTCGTTTGTTGGCTTTACCTCGCTTCCGCTGCCTGCTCTTCTACCTCTGCCTCTACCTCTGCCTCTGCCTTTGCCTCTGCCTTCGTCTCTGCCAGAGCTACTCGGACATTGGCATCATCATTGTGTGTTTGTGTGCACATGTTTCCATCTCTGCACGTCTTATCGACATCTCTGGCAGACATGTGGTGCGCCCTACTCTTGCACTCACACTCACACTCACACTCACACTCACACTCACACTCGTACTCGTATTCTCACTCGTACTCTCAAGTATTTTTGCCCCATTCTTTTTTCATATTTATGCCACATATGGACATCCCTTCAAAAAGTGTGCCAAATATATTGATGCTATACGTGTATTATGTGCTCTGCTCTGCACTGCTTCTGCCCTGTCCTATCCTGGTCTCTCCTTACCTTCAGACGCTCCTTTTGCATTTGTTTATGTTTCAAGGCACTCCTGCGGCGGCATTCCATACAGCAGCAACAGCAGATGCTCACTTTATGCAGCAGAAGCTGAGCCCTAAAATGCATAACTATATAATCTTAAGAACAGCAATAGCCACAGTGAGAGCCAAAGCGAGAGCCACATCCATAACTGAAGAAGTAGGTTGTTTCCAGCTGACATGTTCGCGCTGTCTTGGCTACTCCATCTCTCTTATTTATGTGCGGCGCAATCCATAACTTGACTCAAGTGTGGTGCTTGCTATTCATGAGCTGCTGCCTCTGACAGCTGGCAGGCAATTACTGTGGCGCTTATTAGCTTAAAATATCCTGGAATTTAACTATTCAAAGTATAAAATTTTTCTTATTCTTAAATAATTTCTGCTGTCATTCAAGAGTTAGTCAATTAATAAAAATCATTGCACAGCTAAGCGGCGCCAGAGCGGCGGCTGAGTGGTGGCCAGCGGCGGCTGAGCGGCGGTTAGCGGAGGCTGAGTGGTGGGCAGCGGCGACCGAGCGGCGGCCGAGCGGCGACTGAGCGGCGACTGAGCGGCGGCTGAGCGGTGGCTGAGCGGCGCCCAAGTGGCGGCTGAGCGGAGGTTAGCGGCGACTGAGCGGCGGCTGAGAGGCAGCCAGTGGCTGCTGAGCTGTGGCTGAGAGGCGGCCAGCGGCGGCTGAGCTGTGGCTGAGAGGCGG
>JBANCZ010004556.1:0-10048 GCA_037040025.1 Sphaerogastrella javana | reverse complement strand
GTATAGTTCTAAATATTGGGTTGCTTCGCCAACCCAAGATACATTCTGCTTCCAAAATGTTTGGAGTAATGCACCGGACGACAGCAAGTACCTCGGTCGGGGACTGGTACATCTAACCAAAGAAGATGCTGCGAATCATGCGAAGGCAATGCTTGCAGGTGTTGAGTATGCAAAAGAGCAATAACGTAACGATCTCTCGAGATACGTACCAACGTCTTATGAAAGATCACCTGCGGATGAACATCCTTCGCGGGAATCGAAAATGGTACCAGAATCACACGAGTCCTTACGTAATCAATCCAGTTGAATCTAGATTGTACGCGGTCGAGGCTTATGTTGGCGAGAAGCTCGATTATGCAGTAGATCAAGACATCCTCGATGACATTGCTAACGGGATTTTCCAAGAGAGTTTGGTAGCTGGTGACCCACGGTTTGTAGATCCAGAGTTCAAGTTTTCTGATGAGTATGAAGCCGAGTGTGATGCCAAGGCTCTTGCTGTATACAATCAACTTATTGGAGGTGTAGATGACAACGTTTAAACTTGGACCGATCCAAGAAAAGTGGATCCGGTCGCTTGAAGATAATCCAGAGCGTCAGATGACTGGCTCTCTTGGAACCATGCACGAAGATGGTAGTTACAATGCCTGCTGCCTTGGTGAAGGTGGATTAATTGCTGGTGTTTGCGAATGGGATGCAGATGGATATCTGGTTACTAAAGATGACTATGCATATACTCTTCGTCCTGGATACGAAGCACTTGGGTTGAACGATGCATTTGGAAGCCCAGACTTTTCGAAGTCCGATGAACACAAACATTGCTTAAGCAACCTAAACGATTCTGGTTATACTTGGGCAGAAATTGCCGAAATTTTGCGCAAACAACCCGAAGTCTTCTTTAAGGAGTCGAAATGATAACACTATACATTCTTATGGCTATATTCTTTGTTCACGTATGGGCACTGATTGGTTGTCTTGTAATTATATCTGTAGATAAAGACGGAAATATTTACGACTGGGCAAATAGCCTTGGCTTTTTTGGCGAGTTTGTAGCATGTGTGCTCTGGCCTTATTCTTTAACTAAACTGTGAGGTCTAAATAATGAAACCACATAAACACGCAGAAATCATCAAAGCATGGGCAGACGGTCACCAGATCGAGCTAAGGAAACTTGATTCCCAATTTGATCTTGACCATAAATGGAGACCTGTTGCTAATCCAGAATGGCGATCTGATTGGGAGTATCGCGTCGCATTAGTTAATGATTCGATTGATTGGAGTCATGTACATTTTGACTTCAACTATATGGCTCGTGACGTGGATGGAGTTGCGTTTCTGTTCAAACACTGCCCAACTTCGTACAATGGTAACTGGTTTGGAAACCCTCCAAACAACGTCCGCCGGGCAGATGCTTTCGCATCGTATAAACAAGGCACCAAACCGTGGCATGAGACTCTAGTAGTACGCCCTGGCTATACCGAAACCTTGACGAACGCATAATGCTAGTAGACTTGATTGTAATCTTCTTCATTCACTTCGTTGCCGACTTTGTGTTGCAAAGAGATCAAGATGCTAAGAACAAGAGTAGTAACATTGGTGCCTTGACGTACCATGTTACTACTTACTCAATTCCGTTCGTTTTATTGGTAAATCCTCTTTACGGACTTGTCAACTTCGTGTTACACTTCATTACTGATTTCTTCTCTTCTAAGGTGTCAAAGTATTACTGGAATCGAGGAGAAGTCAAGAAATTCTTTGTAACGATTGGATTTGATCAGTTCCTACACGCCACATCTCTGATTGTAACGTACTTTTGGATTGTTGAGGCTGGTCAACCGATCATTTTTAGATTGTTTATGTGAGGTTCAATATGAATTGTAAGAAAGGCGATCTAGCGATTGTTGTTCGGAGCACAACAGGTATCAACCTCGGCAAGATTGTTACTTGTATTGGGGTTGGTGATCATGATGAGGTTGTGAAACGTTACAACTCGCATAACCCTAAAATGAA
Organism: Sphaerogastrella javana; assembly: GCA_037040025.1. NCBI lineage: Eukaryota > Metazoa > Arthropoda > Insecta > Diptera > Drosophilidae > Sphaerogastrella > Sphaerogastrella javana. Next base: position 8,041 of record JBANCZ010004556.1, on the reverse strand, counting down.
GGCCGATTCGTTGGCAGTAGGGTCTAACGATTGTGTTTGGGAAGTAGATAGGGATATTGTTTGGTCTTCTATACATGGCCCTGAGGATACCATCAATATGCATTATATACAAGACTCGATGTTGAAACCGCTTCGTGGTGACTTACTCGACGATGAAGACTATACTGAAGAGGTGAAAGATGGCAAAGAATCAACGGTCAGCTGAATTCAAGAAAGAGTTCATCGAGCTCATGAAGAAGTATGACGTAGGTATGACAGTCGTAGAAGAATTCAAAGACTGGAATAATGTGGTTGTTGGCGTCAACTTTGAGTCAAACTTCACCGGGAAGCTTCTCGACTACGATCAAGAGATTGACGTTATGTTCAGCAGTTATGAGGATTTCAGAGATGACCGATAACCGAACCATTGTTGAGCGATGGTCTGATCTAGGCGTTGATCCACGCGATCCAGCAGACTGGCCACTTATGGCAGAACTATCCAAGGTGTATCATGTCCTCCAAAAATAGTTGTGATTTATTCGGTAACCAGTATAATAACGACTGTACTGAAACACAACAAGGAGCAACATAATATGGATGGCGTTTTCCCCGTTGGTGGTCGTTTTGGTGTTTTCATTGATGGTGAAATGGTCAAGAAGTGCAATGTTAAAGCAATTGCAGACCGTTTCTACACCGAACTCTCCGGCAAGCCTCGCACTGTAGACGAGGTGATCGCTACAGCAAACGAGAAGAAGTTCCACATCAACAAGCGGTTTGAATTCCTTAAGAAAACTGTAACAATGGTTGCAAATGGAATTCAACCTTCGGCAGTAATTACCGGCAGCGGCGGTCTCGGCAAAACGTACAGCGTGCGCGAGGCGCTTGGTAATGCTGGTATGGTCGATCACACAACCCTTGAAGGGTTTGAAGAAGGTGATACGGTTGACAGCGAGAACGCGTTCGTTGTTGTCAAAGGTTATAGCACTGCAAAAGGCCTGTACCGCACGCTGTACGAGCACAATGGATCGGTTATTATGTTTGATGACTGCGATTCGATTCTTAAGGACGCCAACGCTCTTAACGTGCTTAAAGGTGCCCTTGACTCGTATGATGTACGGATCATCAACTGGAATGCAGAAGCAAGACCTGGCGACGATCTTCCCCGGTGCTTTGAATTTACCGGGCGTGTGATTATCATCTCGAACATGCATGAAAGCGCAATTGACCAGGCAATCCGGTCGCGTAGTGCTGTTATCGACGTCTCGATGACCACAGACGAAATTATTGACCGTATGGAGGTTATGGTCGCAAGCGACAAGTTCTTGCCGGAATACTCGGCGCGTGTGAAACATGATGCGCTTGAGTTTGTAAGCGAATTCCGCAACACTATCAAGAATCTCACGCTGCGTACCCTGATCACTGTGTGCAAAGTGCGCCTTGGTGATGACGATGGTAACTGGAAAGAGCTTGCGGAGTACATGACGTGCCGCAACTGAGCTACGCAGGCATCGGGTCTCGGCTTGCACCACAGCCGGTACTAGACCTGCAAACTAAAATCGCACGTAACCTGGCCCAGATGGGCTGGGTTTTGCGATCTGGCGGGGCTGACGGATGCGACGTCGCGTTTGAGTTAGGTGCAGATGAATATGACCCTTCTCTAAAAGAGATCTACCTACCTTGGCGTGCGTTCAACGGCAGCGACTCTGCACTATACCCTCCTTCAAACGAGGCGCTTGAGCTTGCTTTGCAACACCACCCAGCCGGCTACTATCTGAAATATCCGCACACACTGTTCCACGCCCGCAACTGCCACCAGGTTCTTGGCAAGAATCTCGACGACCCTGTGGCATTTGTGTTGTGCTGGACGCCCGACGGCGCCGAGACGCATACAACCAACAAAACAGGTGGTACTGGGCAGGCTATTCGCGTCGCGGTGGCGCATAACATCACAGTAATCAACATGAACGCGCCTTCTTGGCAGCTTCGGTTGCTCGACGTTTTGACGCGGGTTGATACTAAGGAGAGTTAATTGTCAAGACTGTTCATTATACGCGATATCCTAGATTCCAGTAAGAGCTTGACCTTCAGTACCTTTTCGATTAAAATAGGAGAATAATATGGCAGGAAAATCTAAGTCAGTCTATCTTACGGTGATTTCTCGTGAGACTCATAAGAACATTTATACCCGTATGTTTCTCGACATTGCCTCGCTGAAGGCATATGTCGATACAGAGTCTTTTGCAGAGAAATACCCTGACGATACGTATTACTGGATCAAAGAGGTTTATTGATGTCATCTAGCGACGTGATGACGTCGGCTGCAGTCGCTACAACCATTATGATATTCATGATGAGCGGGTTAGTTGTAGCAACTGCGTTCTATCTCACGCTAACGTTGGTTACTGCTGCATCTAACCCATAATTGGAGGACATATGAACAAAGGATTTACAATGATTGAACTAATGATTATTTTGAGTATCATTGGAATTTTGGCTTCCATTGTTCTTGGTGCAACGCAAGAAGCAAGGAGTAAACATCCTGCACCAGTACATGCTGAACAAACGTACCAGGGAAACTGTGTTGCATGGGATGCTCCGGTCAACGGTAAATGTGTTGCATGGAGCTCTTATTAAGGTTGACATCTCCTGTAAACTCAAGTATAATCATCTAAATACTGAATCAAGGAGACACAATAACATATGAGTAAATTGAAGGTAGCTGAGTTGTTCTACTCAGTTCAAGGAGAAGGAAGATACACTGGCGTTCCGTCAGTCTTCCTTCGCACATTTGGATGCAACTTCAGGTGTCCTCACTTCGGACGACCAGAAGAGCGCCGAGGTAAAGAGAACGCAGACGTGAAACAAGTCATCCAGATTATCAAGGAAGACCCAACACGATACGCCACGTACAATGACTTGCCGTTGGTTGGTACAGGGTGCGATACGTATGCGGCAGTGTATCCGGAGTTTAAAGGGTACAGTCCGGTCATGACTGTAGACGAGATTGCTGTTGAGATTGGCAAGTTGCTTGAAGGCAAGAAGTTTGGGCGTGATCTGCATCTAGTGATTACCGGCGGAGAGCCGTTGCTTCCCGGCTGGCAGAAATCATACGTAGCACTAGTCGAGGCGCTACGAGATCACTACCTCATCGGCGAAGAACAAAAGCTGTACATCACGTTTGAAACAAACGGAACTCAAGATGCTTCGTATGATGTTTTTCTTGAGCTAAGCCTTGGTTTAGATGTTGAGCTTCATTTCTCTGCATCTGTGAAAATGATGGCATCTGGCGAGTCGCGTGAAGACGCTATTAAACCAGAAGTTCTGCGAAAATATATCCGTTGGGGTATTCTTGACTTCAAATTCGTAGTAGACACACAAGCTGGATTTGACGAGATTCAAACGGTACTAAATACAGACTTGAAGACAGTAGTCGACGAGTATGGGTTTGGGTCAGTGTATGTAATGCCAGTTGGCGGTCAAGAAGATCTGTACGTGATGAACGAGCGTACAGTTGCCGAACTAGCACTAAAGTATGGGTACAGGTTTAGTCCTCGACTACAGTGTGTGTTGTGGAAGAATGCGTGGGGTACTTAAAATGAACTATACATATGAAATGATGGCAGACGGGATCGACTCAATTGTCGATCAAATCAAAGCAAGAGGAAGGGAATACGACTGTATTGTCTTTCCGATGCGAGGTGGCGCAATCCCAGCAGTGATCTTGTCGCATCGTCTTGGCATTCCGGTGTCTACTATTAAAGAGGCTGGACCTGGGTATGCAACAAACAAGAAGATTCTGCTTGTTGACGAAATTGCTGACTCTGGCAAGACTATTGAAGATATATGGGTTGATTTGACGATCGACCGATGGGCTACAAGAGTTGACGTGGCAGTTCTAATATGTAATACTAGTAGAGAGGCAGGGAAAGTGGATTTCTACCACCTCCCCATTGATAGAAACATAAACAAAGACTGGATTGAATTCTGGTGGGAACGAAAATGAAGAAAGATAAAGAACTTGGATTTAAGATCCATAAACATCTAGTTGATCTTGGTGTTGAAACACCGACAACACGAGCACTAACTGATCTAGATGCAGAAACGAAAAAGGCAGTAATTGAAACAGCAGTAGAGACCATTATGACTACTTTGGGTCTAGACCTGAGAGACGATTCTCTAATCGACACACCAAAGAGAGTTGCTAAGATGTACGTGGATGAAATCTTCAGTGGTTTGGATTACTCTAATTTTCCAAAATGTACTGCAGTAGATAACAAGATGAACTATGACGAGATGGTAGTTGAGAAGAACATCACTGCCATTTCCAGTTGCGAACATCATCTAGTAACAATCGATCAGCAAGTCCATATTGCATACATTCCAAAAAATAAGGTGCTTGGGCTGTCTAAGTTGAATCGAGTTGCGAAGTTCTTCGCACAACGTCCGCAGATTCAGGAAAGATACGCAGAGCAAGTGTTTCACGCTCTTAGTTTTATTCTCGACACTGATGATATTGCTGTCGTTGTTCGGGGAAAACATTACTGCGTAGCCCAACGTGGCGTTGAAGACACTGGATCTTACACAGTAACAAGCAAGCTCGGTGGATGTTTTAAAGAAAGTCCAACGGTCAGAAAAGAGTTTATGGACCTTATTAACAGCAAGTGAGAACTGATGCGACACGTAACATTGGAGTACGTGTCTAGTGGAAATGCTGCTCTTAAGGTATTCACTAGACACAAATCTTCGCCTGAGTTTATAGAAGAAGTCACGCGTCTATTGCTGTTGGTTAATAACGAAAACGACTATTACTCAATCTTGTTCAACGCCTTTACCGAAGCAAACATTGGCGAGGGTATTAGAAAGATGTATCAAGGCGTACCATACAAGGTCCATGCTGACTCTGGCGGTCTTCAGATGATCACCTTGGGTAAGACAATAGGCGCTAAAGAGAAGACTGACATTTACAACGTTCAATCAAACTGGTCAGACGTTGCAATGTGCTTTGATGAAATACCAGTAATCACTGTTGGTGGTAAGATTGGTGTTTCTTCAATGAAGTCAAGATATTTTGATCGTTCCTTAGTCAAAGAACGTGCAACTACCACCGGAAAAAACGTCAAAGAACAAATTCAAGTTTTTCGTGATAGTGGTACAAACGCGAAGGCTATGCTAATCCTTCAAGGTAATGACTTGTCTTCATTCCAAGAATGGATTAATTACACATGTGACGCCATTGGAGAAGACCTTTCAGATGTGTATGGGATTTCGTCTGCTGGTTCTACACTTGGAACTGGGGTATTAGAAGGATGTATTAGAGCAGCACTGCCACTTCTCACATACCCAAAAGAGCTAGACACAAAGACTATCCACTTGCTTGGTATTGGTTCTCCTGCTAGGATGGAGCCATTTGGTGCCTTTGGTCATTTGTATGATGGATGCCATATTAGTTACGACTCTACAACCCACACAAAGTCTATCTTCAGTGGTCTGTATGTTCAAGACGGGAAAACCATTAAGGTAAGTCGCATGACATATCACCAGATCGAAGAAGCATGTGAGCAAATATTTCAGTTCACTGGTAGACAACTTACCCCTGAGCGATTCATAGACGTCTATCGAGGATCTATCCAATACGAACAAAAGTATGGAATCCTTGGTGGAACATCAGATGAGTTTTGCATTGACACTATTGCAATATATGTGTTTCTAGTGTATAAAGCCCAGCAAGGTACCAGAGCGGTATTTCACGATGAATATATATTTGAAGGTCCAATAGCCCAGTTGTCTGGTATTGATAATGTTCTTGACATGGAAGACTGGATCATGTATTATGGTAAGTATATCAACTCGTCAAAGGTTGAAGAAAAGGTCACAAGAGCAACAATCGACGAGTTCTTTTAACATTGGCATTATGCCCGTCCTACCTCACCCGAGACAAAATTAGACGTTAAACTGATATAAGGAAAGGGAATGAAAGAAATTAGAGTTGCCATAGTCGGCATCGGTTCATGCGCGTCGGCGCTGGTGCAAGGGATCCAATTCTACGCGAATAACCCAGAGTTTCAGCATGGGCTCACGTATAAAGACATTGGTGGTTACGAAGCGGCACATATAAACTTTGTTGTTGGATTTGATGTTGATGCGCGCAAAGTTCATATGCGTATCTCAGATGCAATCTACAATCAACCAAACTGCAATATGCGACATGTTGATCATGTTGATAATGCTGATGGCATCGTTTACCGAGGCCCAACTCTTGATGGTATTGCGGACCATATGCGTAACCTACCAGATGAGGTTACGTTTGTTGAGTCAGAAGCAAATGCGATTGATGCTGAAACATATAAGCAAATTCTTTATGACAATCGCGTAGATGTTGTTCTTAACTACGTTCCAGTTGGTTCGCGGCTGGCATCTAAATTCTATATTGAGAACGCCATTGCCGCAGGGGTTAGTGTGGTGAACTGTATGCCAACGTACATCTCCACTGACGAGGCAAGAGAGTTGGAACGTTCTGCAATCACTAATGGTGTTACTATTGTTGGTTCTGATATGCGTTCTGCATTTGGTGCAAGTCGTCTAAGTGAAGTTCTTCAAGGGTCAATGCTTGACTCTGGTCTTACAGTCACGCAGCATATTCAAACAAACATGGCTGCAGGGACAACACAAGGTCAGCATGACATTATCACTGGTAGAACTGCCAACACAGACTTCCTAAACATGGCAGTTCAGTCCAGACTGAATGACAAACATGTCTCAAAGGAAAACGTCCTTAAAGGTCAAAACACAATCCGTGATGTAGACATTGCTGGTATGACATACTTTGCTGGTCCATCGCTTACTGTGTTTCAGAAGCCGGGCGACGAGTACATTGGTTCTGACAACAAAATTGCAAACCTAGATATTGTTGCATATGGTTGGGCAGGCGCGAGATATGAACTCACTGCCCGTCTATCTGTACAAGACTCGCCTAATAGTGGTGGTATTGTGTTTGACGCATTGCGTTTTTGTGTTGTTGCACGTGAGCTTGGGGTTGTTGGTTATTTGCGTGGAGTTTCTGCATGGACTCAAAAGACGCCACCAGTACAAATGAAAACTGCAGACGCGAAGTTTGAGTGCGATGCATTGGCTAGACGTATCATTACACCGATGGTGGAAAGACAGCTTGCGTCAAACAATCCAGATGTTCAAACTCTAGAATGGTCATTTCAGAAGGAGGTAACTGACTATGTCGTTTAACTCCTTCGATATTGATGGGGTAATCAATTTAGGGTTGTTCAAGGGGTTGAAACCTGAACCAGAAGATGTTATTATTACTGGTAGGTCTTATGAAGAAGCGCCTGAGACACTTCGCTTCCTTAGAAGCAGAGGAATCACAAACCAAGTATTCTTTGCTCCATGGACCCGCGCAGAAAAGACACGCGAGAAGTCAGGGGAATGGAAGGCGACTGTCCTTAAAATGCTCGCTAATAACTTCCCCGATTTTGGTGTTCATTTCGAGGACGACCCGGTTCAGGCTAAAGTAATTAATTCGCATATGATCGGGATTCCGGTGATCCTTTTAGTTCACGACCTTGTGGAGAAATAATGAAAAAGATTGTAGTTCTGTACTCTGGTGGTTTAGATTCGTATATAATGTACAATATTGCGAAGAGGCAACATCCAGATGATGAAGTTATTGCAATCTACTGGGACCATGGGCAACCAGTAGCGAAGCGCGAGATGGAAAATCTACCAAGCTTTGTTGAGGTGCGCAAGGTCGATTGGCTTACTGAGACAAAACTTCCAGTGTGCCAGAAGGGTAGGGAATCGATGGGTCCAATCATGATTCCTGGTAGGAACCTTGTGTTCGCAACTCTTATTGCATGTCAAGAACTTCCAGACGAAATCTGGCTTGGTGCGCTCCGTGGTGAGACGCATGAAAAGGGAACAGAAAAGAAATGTCAGGACGATAATCGAGGTATGGCGACACATAGGCGTGAAAGACGTGAAAGGCGAGAAAAGAGGCGTAAGAGGAAAGGGGGAGGTGCAAACAGAATTGAAAAAGAAACGAACGGAGCAT
>JBANCZ010004555.1:0-10048 GCA_037040025.1 Sphaerogastrella javana | reverse complement strand
AAGATTGAATTGAACTAAATCATATGAAGTTATAATTATCTTTCCATTACTTCGACTTTCGTTTGAGAATTCTCAAAGCATAAGGAACGTGTTTATGTTGATAATTATTTTGAAGAGTAATTTTATAAAAACGACATTTATATTTTATTAATTTGTAAATTGCCTCTTTAAGTCTAGTGTAAACGTTTATTTTAATGCTTTTAAACACAAATGAATACGTATTTAACAAAAATTAATAATTCTTAATTCCACAATGAAGGCAATAGATTTATAGTGAAAAATTCGTTAGTCAGAAACATGAATTTTGTTGTTGAAAGATTAAATCAAACTGAATCATGAGAAGTTATTCATGTAATTATCATTTCTTTATTTAGATTTTAGTGTGAAAATTCCTAAAAGGTAAGGAACTTGTTTATTTTGATAATTATTTTTACAATATTAAAACTCTAGAATTAGAATACATATTTTCATATTTATATTTATAATTTGAATGCACACAATTACGTTTTAAAAAAGAAAGACAACTAAATATTAATTTCATAACGAATTCGACAAATTTATGATAAAAAAAATATATCAATATTAGGACTTCAGCAAAAGTATCGTAATGAAGTTTGTCTTGTAACATAAATATTCCCTTCACAAAAAAGCTAAAGAGCTCAAAGGAAAATAAATTGCCTTCGTTAATATTTGCAAACGTAGTAATAAAGTTACATAAAAACGTCTGGACTAAAAATAATGAGCTTTGTCTTAGAGTACGGCCTCAATACTTTTTCTAGACATCTCGGTTACGAAGAGATTTACGCCAAATAACGATTGAAGAAATTTAAGCATAGGCAATCCTTTTAAGTAAAAATCCTTTTCATGTATTCCACTTATTTAATGTTATTCTTTTCTCGCAATCCTTTAATGCCCATCGATGCTTGACTAATGGCCAGAGACGAATTCCGTTGTCAAAATCATGGCCACTCAGTCGCATCATCAGGCTCATTATCATCGACAGACTGGACCCCGAAAAAACAATGAACCTTCACATCTGTTCCGCTATATGTGTGTGTGTATGCGTGTATGTGTGTGTGTCTGGGAATATCTGGGTGTGGAGAGTATTTGTAACTATGTATACGAGTGGGCAGCTTTTATAGATATTGGGGACACGTACGCGGCACATGCAACGTAAATGAGACCCATTTCAATTTAGATTTATGAGGCCAGATTGTCACAGATCATTGTTTAGCTATCTCATTCTATTCTATTCTATTTCTCTATATATACCTCTCTGTATCTCTGCATCCCTCTGTGTATATTTTCCATGCACTGTCTCTATTTAGAAGCTGTATCGGAAGTGAAAGCTAAACAATACAATAAATATAACAACGACGAAATTTTGCATCGTCTCCCATTCAGTGGGCTGTAGGGTATTGTACTAAGTACACAAATGTGATATTTAAACAATACTATTTAAACACAACGAATTCAATATACAGAAAACATTAGACAGTAGATAAACTTTATTTAAAGAAATCAAAATGTAAAAAATATGTTTATCCCCCGTAAAGAAATTTATTCTGTATGAGCTATAAAAAAATGATAATATAATTTATATGTAGTTGTAAAAATTTCTTTTCGACTTTTTCTCATTTAAATTTTAATGATTAAATAATTTGACATTCAAATGGTATTTCAAAAGTTTTATAAATTTACATCAATGGAAAGTAGTTCCATCTGATTCTGCAAATGAATATATGAATTTAAAATTTGGATTGTAATTTTTCATATTTTTTCGAACGTATTCTGTAGAAATTATTCTGTAATTAAAGCATATCTTATAGTCGCACTTAACAAAATGTTGTATTATATTGGCTTATATCATGTTTCCTGTGCCTTTGTTACTGGTGGGTCCTTGAACAATAATAGCCTCTCAACAGGGGATTTGTTTTATGACCATAAAGTGGTCAATGTGCAACAACAACAGCAACTACAACGGCAACTAACACACAACAAAAAGTTAATTGAAAAATTTGTCATATGCAAATTTTTGCTGCACACGACAACCGGACAGACGGACAGATGGACAGGCGGGGACAGGGTCAGCCTTCAACTGGTTTGAGCATTACTGGAAACTGGCTGACATAATTGTGATTATTTTTGAATTTAACCTTTGGTTGAATAAGTGAATACACTCACAAAGTCGCTCACACTCAGACACACACACACACACTCATACACATTTCTATAAAAAAAATGCGTACACACGTAAGAGATTCATCCTGTTGTATCCTTTTTTGCTTGAATGCCTTGCTATTGTCTACAGCGACTAAACCAAACAATTTCTTTTGGCCAAAGCTTTTTAGCTTAAGCCATGGATGCCAGTGTTATGCTCGAAGTACTTTAAATTATTTTTATGTGCACATTGAAATTGTGATTGGATTTGGAGACCCGGGTCATAAAAATGCCAAAGGGATGCTTCCAAAAAATGGACATGGTATTGTGTATTGTGTGTTGAGCATCCCACTACTCCCACTCCAGTCAGCTGTGGATTTTGTGTACTTTTTGCCCCTTGTCAGTCGATGCGGATCAGAATCAATAAGCGTATGAAATGTCATAACCATAAAAATGCTTGAGAATTTGTTTCATTTTCTTATGGCGAGCTTTAAACACAACCCATTTTTCTGCAGATCCGCAAAATGGATGTAGATAAACAAAGTTCACTTTGTAATAAGAAATGTAAATATAGTAAAACTTTAAAGTACTAAAAGTAAACGTATATAAGCGAATTACACTATGTATGCAAATAAAACCTCATCAAATAAATACTTTTAAAATTGTACATAAAATTATAGGAATAACTTAGAATGTAATTTTTATCACTTTAAATTTAACAACATATAATAAAAATGAATATGAAATAAATTTGAAACAAATATAAAATCAAATTAAAATAATTTGAATGGTAATTTTGTCCTTAATGTAATTTCTTTGTTGTCCAGTGCAATATGCGCGCACGTAAGCACGCCGAACGGAAATTGCTCATACGCACTGTGACACCCACATGTGTCACTTGGGCCCAACGCCTCTAGCTAAACTTCAGACGTGTAGTGAAAGGTAACACGTAGATAGAGTTAGAGAAGAGGAGTGAGGTAGAGGAAGAGAGAGAGAGAGACAGAGGGAGAGGGAGCTGAGGGAATGGAGTTGTTGAAGGGGCGCCGTGTGGGCACATTGGCTATTCTTAGAGTATGGCATTTGCGCTGATTGCGTCTAAGCCGCATGCCGCAGGCCTCATAATGAGCTTAACTCGCATACGGTCAAGTGGCGCGGGGCAACACTCACAAGCACACTCACACGCACACTCACGCCTACACTCATACGTACATACATGTTGAATACATACATATTTATAAAGCATTCACCTGACGCAAAGCCCTTGACCAGCGGCCTGCATAACATAAAGAACGCCAATTTACTTTACACACACACATACAGGTAAGACATGTTTACACACACACGCACTCACACTGCCACATATACACAAAAAAACACACACATGCAAAGGAAAAGTGCAAAGCTGGCATAAAATAAAACCTGAAGATTTTTTCTCGTTTTATGTCGGCGTGGAAAAGCTGCGCATGTTGTGACTAAACTTTTCCCTTTTTCCCTTGACATTTGTTGATATTATTGTTGTCCAGTTTTAGTACTAGTTGTAGCTTTAGTTGCTCCTGTTGTTGTTGTTGTTGTTGTTGTTGTTAACTGGTCTGTTTGTCAAAGTTCTGCCAGGGATTTGTCGCATAGAATTTCGCTCTGAATTTCATTATTTGTCCCATCGCAGTTTTGTTTGCCTTTCGGTCTCTTTCTCTCGCTCTTTGTCTCTTTCTCACACATACCACTTTCTCGCTCACTCACATACCACTAAAAAAGCAATTTGCTAAATTTTCGGTTTTTCCGTAGTGCCGTTAAGCCGAGGCTTATATTTACTTGTCATTGCGTGCTTTTGTATCGCCAAATACAAAGCCTTCATTGTTTTAATACCCTCTAATTCAAGGAAAAGTAAGGCATTGAAATCATCTAGATGCTGCTCTTGAGACACTTTCCGAAAAAGGATGGAAAACCTAGTAGAAATAAAAATATTTTATTGTCGTCATATTTTGGCAACAAGATTTTTCGAGCCATAAAAACTTGAAAATACACTCGAAACAATTCTTTTAGTAGTTAGATTGTCTACATATTGTAATCTATATTTATTTTTATGCTGATTATTGAGTTATAGTCTTAATCAAAATGCATATATCAGACAGATTGAAGAGTGACTGATACTATAACATACATATTTTAGACATATATAACATATGTATTAAGTGTATGAAACCGAACTAATCGAGAGTTTTGTCTGTGTCTTGCTGAATTTCCGATCTCGGAAGCTAAGAGTCCTTGAGGTATCAAATTAATTAATTAATTAATTAAACACTTTTTAATCTTCTCTATCTTTTAAATTATTCGTTAATTCAGCATTACCATTTCCATTGGGAAACTGAAGATAGTAAGTTACCGTCCCTAGTAAGTCGGGTGTTGTAGTACTAAAATGTTATGTTTGTTTGATGGATATGTACTAGTCAGAATAGTCCGGGACTAGTGCAAGCCCACTCACTTGTTAATTTAGTTTTCGACACAATACAAAGGGCATAATCGAAAAAGTTTGAGAGACCGAGAGCTCAGGGCATTTAACACTTTGTAGTATTTGTAGCATTGCAAACTGTTGCTAGTACTATGGTATATGTGAACTACAACTAAATGGCAAAAGTTTTATGTTACCTATTGTAGAAATGGTAATAGAATTCATATGAAAACATTCTACGAGCTAATTGGGCTCTGATTCACTTGGAGAGAGCAAGCAGAGTTTAGATTACTTCATACGAGTTCTGTATGCAAATTGAACAAACAGTCAATTATAATAACCACTATAAGATATAAGCACTAGAAGTCCTCCTTAGTTGCAACTCAAGTGGTTGAAGCAATTTATCTACAGATTAAGTTTATCAGGCATCGATGCTGCCTATTTATTTAACTTTATTTTCCACAAACTACTTGTGCAACTTCTTGAACAGTTTTTCTTGACACTTGTGTATCATTTGTTTTCCTTGAAGTTCGCTTCAATAATGCCATATTTCTTCTTTGTTTGCACTCTTGAGCACATGTTCGTGCTTGTTGCCTTAAGTGTTTGACAAATCAGTTTTCTATAGTCTGTCCCGTCCCGACAAGACGTCTCAACCAACAACATCAACACAGACAAAGAGCAAATCAATCGGTCGCGTTTGCTAGTACGAGACGTAAGCTCTTTATGTCTGTTACCTAAACAAAGTGTTTAGGAAACAACCCAATGAAAATACATACCATACTCTCTCTTCATATTAAATTGCATACACTTGCATTCTCTGGAGCATTTAAATAATAAGTAGTTTGGGTGGCTTTAATGTATGGAATTAGTTCAAACAATTTAAAGCGATTCATGGATTCACTCTGAAATTACATTCTTGGTGTTTATATCACCCACGTCTCATTTAAACGAAGAAACTCTAAGACCCATGAAACCACTTTAATATTAAGTACAATCGCTCTTCCGCTCATTCTTCATTCCCACTGACTTGCTTTATTCAATTCTGCTCGACGATTTGCACTCGCATTTATTTTCGCTCTAACATTCAACCGATTGTACTCTCTCCGCACTTTACACGAAGATCATAAAGCCCTATAGGTTGTTTAAACACAAGCTTTAAATTTGTTTAGTACATACCATATGTGGTATCGCAGATTGTAGATTTTTAAATTTAGGTTGGTAATTGATTCTGTGATATATTACAATACCAGAATGGTAAAATTATTTTCTATAATGGTGAAATTAAGAATATTCTCATTTGTGAGCACCCAGTCTATTACCATATATTACTTTAGCAATGTAAACAAAACATATTGTAAATGCAATAGCACAAAAAGTCTGAATTTATCTCTTTTTATTCTTCCATTCTTGAGAAAATCAGTGTAAATCGAACGAAAAGCAATTAAGAATGTTTACGCTTAACTAAATTGGCAGACAAACATGTCTACGATTTCAACTACTTATGCTGCACCAAATGGAAACTCATTATCATTAGACACTCCCCCTTTCTGGGGATTTAACACCTAGGGTAATAAATATCAGTTGCAGTTAAACGGCCCTATAAATTATCGGGTTACCTTGAGCCGTGATAATTGAAATGCAGTTTAAAATAGTTACAAATTGTGGTTTAAACGGGACTAACTATTACAGCTATCCGAAATAACAAACAACATACTTTATTCAATCGCACCCATAACAAAACACTATTACCATATAACGATTAGTCGATTTCCTGGGATAACTGTTTGCTCTTAACTAATCATGTAATTAAAAGCTTTAAATTGTCATATTAATTTCGACATTTGTGTGTTTACACAATTATTAAGGATGTCAACTGGACTGAAATTAATTACCAAAGATAACTCTTATTAAGTATCGGTTAATCGAACACAATCGAAATGTTTCCACAAAGTGCACTCATTTACATATTTATTCAATGAAAATGAGCGCATTATTTACGAGACGGCATTGTTAATTGATGGGCTTTTCATTACACTCAAACATCTGTTTGATACATTTAAAATAATTTAATGTATATTAATGGGAAGAGATTATAATTAATACGACAATACAGCTGATATATTGTATAAAGAATAATTGATCAAATAGATTTAAATTAAATACTAAATAAACTGAATACTCTGCAACGAAAAGGTACAAGGAATTTGAAAATAAGCCACACAATCAATAGCAAAAACATTTTTTATATGGTGTACGATTACTTTTGAAAGAGAGTCATAGGATAATTTGAATGAATTTCTGTAAATGAGTGAATAATACAAAATTTGTTCCGCTGAGCCATGTTTAAAGTTCACATTTCTACATAAAGATATATTTATTTTGGTGAAAGTTTATCAATACTAAGATTTTTTTAAAAACCTTGTCGATACTTGATCAAAAAATAAATGTAAATATATATAGGTTCTTTAAAAAGACCGGGTCGATAGTCAACATGCAATGCGGCCGATAAAACACTTTGCTCTCCGATCACTGTCCACGGTGCCCCACCACCACCTACACCCGAAAGCTTACTCCATGCACCTCCTCTGCCTTGACAATGCACTGGACACGTTGCCTCAATTTAAACACCGATCCGTCCTTGTTGAAAGACCCTTTAGTTCCTTGTACAAATCATATAGTTTGTCATCAAAGAAAAGTTTCCCTTTTTTATTCAGTTTCATTGAAAATTTCCAATTATTTTTATAGCCAGAAAGTACGAATGCGTAGCCTTTATCCAACGAATAATTTGCGGAATATTTGCAATTTCATTAAATTCCAGCGAAATATGACTTTAATTCCGCACAACTCTTTGACTGACAGTGATATACCCTCTAACCAACCGCATAATTAGTATGAGTCATTTACAGTGGTGAATGCAGAATATAAATGCATTCAAATTTCTCCATTTATTCCTTTGACTCAGTACGAATAAATTATAGGTCATTTAATGCCTTCTAATTATATTCCGTTTTCGCTGTTCCCTCTTCTCTCTCTCCCTCTCTCTCTCTCCCTCTCTCTCTCTCTCTCTCCCTCTCTCTCTTTTCTCTCTCTTTCTCTCTCTTTCTCTCTCTCTCTCTCTCTCTCTCTCTGTGAGTTTTTCAACAATTTAACTTTGAAATAATCTGCGGTTGTCATTGAAACTCGAATACTACCAACCTACTTTTCTCTTCATCCTTTTCCCTCTGAGTATTTCTTACGGGCTGTGTGTTAACAGTTAAAACTACCGTAGTTCTCCGAAATTAATAATCACTCTTTCAAATTCTAAACAATTTGGCTTTAGTTTCACTTGTTGCCTGCTCATCGGACTAGATTATTTAAAGTGCAAGCTTTTCCCGGAAATTGAGCGCAAATTGAAGATGCCAAGCGCAGGTTGTATTTAATGAAAAACCCACTCCCAGATGGGGCAAAGGTGCTGCCGGAAAATTGTTTCCCAGTTTCCCAGTTTCCATATTTCCCCATTTCCCAGATGACCTGTGGTTGCCTCTGGCATTCACACTTACTTTGCCTGATTTATGCTCTCGAGATTATCCCGATTGTCGATGATGCTGGTGAGCAGGCTGACCACCTCGGTGCGGTTGAGGAAATTCAATTGTGTGGTGTTCACAATGCTATTCAGCTCGAAGCGACGCACCGCCAGAATAGTGCAGTTCACCAGCAGTTCCGTATCCACCATTTCCGACATTTTCACTGCTTCTACTGTTCCGTAACCCGGTCTACGTCAAAAGAACGACTCAACCACAGGACGAACACGTTAAGCGTCCCCGTTTGTCCTTTGGTTGCGTAATGAGCGCGTACGGTTGTCCGGCAACTTATTACACGGTAATTCCATACAATTCCTTGCGGCTGACCATGCAGTCAGCAGTCAACGGTCTGCAGCAAGAGTGAGGATTCGCTCAGCGGTTAACCCGGAATGCATATAACACTTTGCCAACTTTTAATTGGTCGTCGTCTTTTCGACTTTGCTGTATTACGCTACGCGTCACGTAAATGGCTTAAGCCTGCACTCCCCTTTGAGGGTTTCTTTGTGGGCGTGGCACACAAGAAGTTGCAGCTTGCAACATGGGTATAAATTTTAATCGCTCTGACTATGGAGTCAGGATCTAGAAGCGTGTAACTGTACAACTGCGCAAAGAAGCATGAATATTGCGTATACGACACGTTGTTCGTCTACAATTAGGTTAAAACGTAATATTTATTTAATTTACTAATTGAATATTACTTATATACATTTATAATGATTTAAAGAACATGAAACATTTAGTTAGTTGTTATTTTTGAAATAATTTATCACATTGAATCCTAATTAAATTGTTATCAGTAAAATTCAATAATTGTAATTTATTTGAATTTGAATTTTTTGATTAAGTTTTAATTGTAGTTTAATTTTTGTATTATTTCTTTTAACGCTTCACTCCCGTTTTGACATTTACATATGTTAATATATTTTACTTTGAAATCAATTGAATTAAATTCGCTTTTGCTTTCGCTTGTTTAAATCTTTTGTTTTCCTTTGGCTTCTTTTGCTTGTTGACTTTCGCTTGGGATTCGCATCTGCTGCGTTTCTTAAGAACAACAGCGCGCACACACACAATCACACATTCACACATTTGTTACACAAACACACACACGCTCAGAACTGCAGACAGCACAGTAGCAGAGTAACAGAATAGCAGAATAGCAGAGCAGCAGTGCGCTACGCGTGAGCATTACCTTACTGCTACAAGTGCTGCCGACGACTGTTAGCTTTACATTGTGAGGCGCAGTCTGTGTGTCTTGGCGAAATGCCGAAAACACCAATACACACGCATACGCATACACATACACGTACACATACAGATACACTGGCGATTACGCACACACGCACACAGTTATACGTATACGCTTAGCAACATTTGCACAACCTGTTGAGAGTATGACAGTATTAGTGTATGCTTGTCAACATGCATGTTGCTGGCAACATTTATGGCGCTTCATTTATAGCAAATCACATATAGGCTGACCATACAGCAACCGCCTAATGCTGAGAGCGAGACACCGAGCGTACGAACGTGCGTGAGAGCGAGACAGCCTCTGCTCGCTAATTTGCTGCGGGCATTGTTATTGCTGTGTTTTGCACTTATTCTCCTCGCTTTTTGTTCAGGCTGCGACTACGGCGATGCCTATGGCGATGACTACGACTATGGCTATGGCTATGGCTATAACTGTGGCTATGGCTGTGACTGTAGTTGTGGTTCTGGCTCTGCTATTGCGGCAAATATATTTCTCGCTGCTCGTGTTGATATGATGAATGACCTGTAAATCATTATAGAGGACATGGGCAAGGACAGTGGAACAGTCGAATTGGTGAATGCGTGGGACGTGCGTGTGTGTGCATGTGTGTGTGTGCGTGTGTGTGTGTGTGTG
>JBANCZ010004554.1:0-10049 GCA_037040025.1 Sphaerogastrella javana | reverse complement strand
AAAATACCGCTAGTAGTAGAACTTGCTTTAGTAGTTTTAGTATGTATGTACGGTTATGTGATAGAATATAATATTTGACATACGAGCACGTCATACGCGTTGTGTCGAACAGTTATCGGGTACTCAATAGCACTCGTACTTGTGCACACCTATTCAAAGTTCTCTTGACGTCAGTTATTTGTTTATGCAAGGTTTTCATTGAAATTCGAACTGTCAATGTGTAATCTGCTTGCTATTTGTTTATTCACTTATTTTACCTTAGAGGTATTTTAAATTTGACATAATTAGTTTACTTTATTTTGACTATAAACCTGATATAAGACCATATTATAACCGTAATCATTTGATTGTTAACCCTACCAGTGCTACATTATGTAGAAACTTTTTTGCCTGATCCTCATTACGGTCGGTTGGTCATTTACCCATGCCAACTGGGCTAATAACAATTTTGACCAACCCTTAGCCCTGAACCCTTTGGCTGACACACCTGTACATGGTATTTTTAATGCACATGCTTGGTAAATATAGATACACACCCACACACACACATACATCCACACACACATACATCCATCCATACAGCTCTGCCCGCAATCGGCATATTTGGCCCTGAAGGGTTGGACATACATATACTATAAAGAATATGCACTCCTGCTCACTTTTAACTCATTGTGCTAATGCCGTTCTATCTATCATTAAATCAACTGGGCCCTGTCTCTATCGAGGTTCGTAGTCCATTTTTTGCCAAGTACAGGGACAACAATCATTGGCATGTGGAACCCATTAAATATTGTCACTTTTTTTTAATTTCATAGAAGGCTACGTACTTTAAATTATAATTCATTATCATACCGTACAGACAACCCTGCTGAACTATATGTTCTACTAGAACCCTTTTGTTAATTATGCCATAAATTATTTAATTCCATAATCATGTAAAGACATTAAATACCTTCATCGATTTCTTTCGTAATATCCAACCTATTTCATTTATAAATCCAAGCTTGTTACTATAAATCGATGTATTTTAAATGCAATTTTTATTTTTGAGATTAAAATAATTGTTCTATTATGAAAAAGCGGTGCGAATGTGGGATAAAAAAATCCAATAATCAACTTGATCACAATCTCAAATTCTCAAACTAGAAACATTTCATGCTCAGAACCATAACAACAACAAAAAACCTGGAAGGTCTAAGCCGGCGTTAATTTTCACTCGGTTAAATTAAAACTAAATAATTAACTGAACGCAACGAATTTGATTTTTTATATCTCATTTACTTTGCTTTTTCATACATTTTTTATTTTATTTTTGTAAAAGTCAAATCAAACCGGTTCAACGGCTTTTTTGTATTTGATATTGGCAGTGCTTTCATTACAAATTCTGATGCCCCTCCATTCTGCCCTGTTTGCGCTTTGATTAGGGTTCTTTTTGTTTTTGTCTTTTTTTTTGTTTAAATTTTGTTTTTGGGTTTTTTTTTATAAACTGAATCTGTAACAGCAACAATTGAGACACCTGGAAATCCGGACTAAACTAGTTTAATCCAGTAATTAGCGCTTTTTCCTTGAATATCGGGGTGGTCTATTTTTTGGTGTTTACACTCGATATTATTATAAATAGCGATGTATATACATAGTAAAAGTTTCTCGAACTATATTCCAGAGCTAATTGTGTTTGGAAAAACTTTTATACAAACTTTTGTAATAGCTTTTTAAATAGAGTATAGAATAGAATATAATTAGAAATGGATAAACAATTTAAGAACTAACACTTTTAAATACCAAATTCAAAATTAGATTATGTTATAGCAATTTTAAATTTTCCTTTCAGGAACATAATAATTAAAAGACTTTTTATTAGTAGAGAGAGAGAGAGAGAGAGGTAGAGAGAACTTTTTAAAAAGTTGTGTATTTTGTTTCAACCTGTCTACCAATATCCTCAAGGCCCAATTGGGGGGCAAGGCAAACAAATAGCGAAAATAATAGAAATTGGTCAAAGTTGTCATATTAGTTGAACTACTTATAGGCCACGCCACTCCGATAAAATCGGCTAGCTAAACGTTACTAATATTTGTCAGACAGGGGATCGGGTTTAAGGGGGAAATATTGTAGTATGTGAAATTAATTCACTTAAAATGCCGCAAAAGTATGCTATAGGCAGTCCCAGTTTTTGTACGACTACAGAGCCCAGAGCCTCAGTTTAGTTCACCGATGACGCATTGGCATAGGGTGTGGCGCACTGAGCACACGAAGGATTCGGATGTGGATTTGGGCAGAGACAGATAGAGAGAGAGAGAGAGAGAGAGCGAGAGAAGGAGCATTTGGTTGGTAAGAGTTGAGGGCAACAGCTGTGGGTTAGGAAAGCCGTAACAAAGTAGGCGCCAATGCGACGCTTTCTATTTAGGACGTCTTGTGGGTGACTCCCCCACTGCCTTTATTGACTGCGCATAAATGTTTGTCTTATCATCGTGGGCCAGAGACGGGCTAACGAGCTATATGGGGGAGTAGTGCTTGCAGTAATGAGTGTAATGATGACAGTGTCACCAGCAAGTTGTTGCTTTTGTCGCTTCTGTCGCTTCTGTCAGGGCTATTGCATACCCCCGCTGTTACTGGGGGCGTCATAATTGTTGCTTTAAGAGAGAGTCAGCAAGTTGAAGAAGTCATCGTGCCTGAGTCACATAAATCAAACCTTTTCGGTTGGCGACTCGGTTTACTCTTTCGTTTACTCTACTCAATATTATTATTACTCTACTCAATATTAATTGATAACTTTTCCTCAGTTAAATTTCATGTGACTTGCAATTACTAAGAGCGAATTACCTGTAATAATCCCTAATCGACCGTAATTTGCATTTATTTATACATTTTTATATAAATAGATTCTTACTACTACTCTGCAAATACTCCAATTACCCGAATGTTTTCATAACCGTTCAGACGGCGTTTAATTCTGGATTATCTGATCACACTATCAATCTTGCCTCAGCCTTAATTTGTTAGTCCAACTTTTAACGAGATTATCGCTGAGTATAGCTCAAGATCTAAGTAAAGCATCTGCACAAAAAAAAAGTTCGTAGCACATTTGCGGTTTGTAAACAAACCCGATTACCCAAAAGTAAATAAATGAAACTCCCCTCGGCATATGGTGTGAAATCGCGTAAGTACAACAATCCCAAACCAAAGACCAACGTCTGACCACAGTTGGGCTGGTTTTTGTGGCCAGAACCTGGTCATGTGTACTTTTAACAGGGTCTGAATTATTAACATTATTTGGCCTTCGTTGGGTCGCTCAAATGGCGATAAAGCGACGACGATGACGACGACGCTATCAATCGTTGGACATGCAAACTTTCTACCATTTCAGCGGTGCCTTGGGGCATTGGGTGTTACGGCTGTTAGGTGTCGTGTGTTGGGAGTGTTCAGTATATAGGTCACGGGCTTTTTAAGTTTGTTTACCGCATTATCAAGCCAGCCAAGTGTTATTATAAAAACTTGGTCGCATGGACACCCAATGTGGCGCCCGACTGTTTCCTACCCTATCCCCACTCTGGGTGGTCATTGCAATGTGCAGTAGTATAAACAAAGTTCCAGATGACTCGCATTTAATATTACGCGTTCACAACTGTACATGCGAAATACCATAGTCCCGCCGGATATTATGTAAATGTTGAACAAGTTGATTCATAGGGCTCTGTGGCTAAGGCTGCAAGCCCTATATGTGCTGTACATTTTCATGTTGCTTAAGCAAATAGAGCCAGTTGAAACTAGTTAATAGCAACTGCTAGCATTTTAATTATTTTGCTCAAGTAAACGTAAACTTTAATGTTTCCATCAAATCCATTCATTTCGATAGCTGTTTTGTTCTGTTTTTTTTTTTTTTTGGTGGTGCCAAAATGGCCGAATAGCAGAATTGGCACGGCATACATACAAAATAATATTTCAAGAATGATTTCTGTTTGAGTTTCTTTTTACCTCACCCATATGTTGTATATATTTATTTTCGTACTTGAGAGAGATGAGAGCAGTCGAATCGAATATATTTCAAGGCAAGATGCCATGCAAATGCCAAATGTACGAAGAGACGAACTGACAGAACCCCATAACGCCCGATGAGCGGGGCATTAGAATCAGACCAAAGCAAAAAAAAACAACAAACCAATATGCACGAACATGTGTATGATATTTGTAATTATCTTGCGCGAATAAATATAAATTTAAAAGAAAAAAAAAATAGATTTATAGAAAGAGAATGACGATTATACATATATACGCATACAATCGATGTTTGAGCACATAGGAACGGGAGATCTTCAATTCAATTATATCAATTCTCCTTAAAAATAGATTAAAACTATGAGAAACCATTTAATTTAGCTATAAAATTGTTGTACAACATATATTGTTAGATAGTTTAAGTACCAATTTAAAATAAAACACACAATGCCTCCCAAGATCCAACAATTTTGAAATCACAGTAAGTCAACTCGTTTGGTTTGACCACCCGAGGAGACCAAAGTCGTAAAATATATTCAGTGTTTAAAATATAAATCTAAATTATATATACACTCTTATATATACAGATGTGAGTGTGTATATATGTGTGTATGCCATGTTAGCTATCCATCATGCTGAACTTTGTAATTGTCATGGAGTCATATGCAAGTTAAGTCTATAGACTATATCACATTAAAGAAGAAATTTATCGATTACAAGCGAAGACAGAGTAACAGTCTTGTTGGTATCCGTAAGCTTGTGTGTGAAGGTGTATAATTCAACATTGCTGAAGACATAACAGTGTTGGCTGGGCATGTAATTGAAGCACCCCTCGATATTGGTTGCACACGCGCCACTACCACAACCACAACCACAACCATATCCACTACCACCGATGTGGCCCAGTCACAGTCTGGACAGCCAGCGCATGGCTGTCTGAGTGTCTGACTGGCGTCATAGCTGTTGGAGGCGTCTAGGCAATCACCTTGAGCCAATCCAGGGCAGGGTAGGGCAGTGGGCAGCCGTTGTTGCCCCACTGGGCACCGTGTGGTCATTGCCAAACTTATTTCCTTGTACTTGAACGCAATTAATTTTCTTGGGTTTCGTTTCCTTTATGGTATATAGTTTGTTGTTCTTTCACTAACATTTGGTTTTGTATTTTCTTTTTGGGGCATGGCAACAGGCGCTTTTCTTTTAGTTGTAGTCTGAAAATTTGATGAGTGCCACAATAGAAAACTTAAATGCGAGTATGAAAGGTCGACTGACATTGATTATATATTGATGGATGATTGTGTTGTTGTTATTGTTTTCTGTTTTCGGTTGTTTATTGTTTGTTGTTTCATTTTGTTTGGGTGTTCTTTTTGTTGCCTACTGTACGTAATATGTATGCATTGTATTCGATATTCATTCATACGATTAATTTGTTTTGAAATTCAAGCTCGGATATCTATTGGTTGCTTTCGTCCGCTGTCAGTTTCGGTTTGTCGGCATTTCTTTATTTATGCAATACCTTGCCCAGTCCCTCCCAGTCCCACTACTGTCCAGTTTGCTTAACGCCATTCTCAATGTTCAGGTCCATTGACAGGCCGAGCCAAAGTAACAACAAGCAACGCTGGATTCTAGCTGACTTGTCAATGCTATTGACATTGAAATATTCGTATACAATCGCATAATACGCGCACCCCATGCCATATCCCATAGTATTCCATACCATACACAGAGCAAGTCAGTCTACCCGGTTCCCAGGTCTGCTTTGTTTGTTGTTCTCTATCTCTCATTCTCTTTCTCTCTGTTTGTTGTCTTTATTGTAATTACTGCATTTGATGCGGTTATGCTCGGTTTTTGATTTCCGATCAAGAGCGTAATCATTGCATAATACAACTGCAAATATTCCAAATGGGACACATCCAATATCAAATTGTTAGGTTCTGGAACCTTATAATTTATATAAATTATTGAAAAGTATGAAATATAAAGTGAGTTTAACTTAAATTTTTAAGTTTTATTAAAAATCTTAGTAATTTGGTATTAATTGTTTTATTTTTCAGGTCAACTGATGATATTTTATACGATCTTCTATATCATACTTGCCATACTGTTTGCCATTTGCATGCAGGGCCTATTTTCATCGTTGAATGATTTTCAGCCCAAATGGAAGCTAGACGAATCACTCATTGGCACCAACCCCGGTTTGGGCTTTCGTCCGCTGAGTGAACAAACCGAACGTGGTTCAGTCATAGCATTTAATAGAAACAAGCCGGCTGAGAGTGATTATTGGATTGGTCTACTGAATGACTTCTTGAAAGGTACGTGGGACTTAAATGCGCTTGCTCTATTATAATATTTACTAATTGATTTTATACTCATAGATTATAATAACACCGAGGGGCGCAATATGCGATTCTGTGACTTTGAGCATAAGAATGAACCCGGCGACATATGCGTTGTTAATCTGAAGGATATGGGACCATGCTCTCCTCAAAATAGCTACGGTTATAAACAGGGCAAGCCGTGCATATTCCTTAAGCTGAATAAAATTTACGATTGGTTGCCAGAGATCTATGATGCACCAATTGCGGGCATGCCAGCCGAACTGGAGCGGCTGATAAATAACACAAACCCTAAGGAGGTAAGTGCATTTGATGATAATCAAAGACTTGAAATTAATTCAAATTATCTTTATGTTACATATAGCGTCAAAAGATCTGGGTCAGCTGTAATGGACATTACGGCAAGGACAAGGAGCAGTTCAAAAACATTACGTATTATCCCAGCCAGGGCTTTCCCTCATTCTACTATCCATACCAAAATCAATTAGGATATCTCAGCCCTGTGGTTGCTGTGCAGTTCGATGATCCGCCCGTTGGTAAAATGTTAGAAATTGAATGCCGTGCCTGGGCAAACAACATCATCTACAGCGGTAGTTTACGTGATCGCAAGGGTTCAGTTACTTTCGAGATTCTAATGGACTAAGGAACGCCAATGTTACAATTTAAATAACAACAGTAAACAACAAACAACACCAATTTGTGATCGTAACGGTCCTATGAAAAATAATTAGGGCTATGGTTGATAACAAAATCGTCGACCTGAGACCAACAGCTATAAGAAAGGAGTTAAATTTAGAGCTAGGCACATTGAAATTTTTAAATGTATTGTATATATTTATATGATTTGTAAACGTCAATATCGAAATCTGCCCGTATAGCGTAACGATATATAATATTACGAACAAGTATAATATTACGTATGCAAAAAACAAAACAAAAATTGAAGATCGTAAGGGAAACGAAGATATTTCAACAAAAGTTCAAAACGTACACCTACAATAGTTGTTATAATAGCTTCCGGCTTGTCTGTTGTTGTAAGTTAATGATATATCATTAATAGTTTTATATATTTCTGTAATAATGTGCATAATTTGTCAATTGTATTTAGTTTGTATTTATTCTTGTATATTTTACTATTGTTTTCAAATTCACAATGCAAACGGAATATTCTTTTAATTTGTAAAAAGAAACATACAAAAAAAAACCATATATAGTAAATAAAAATATTAAATTGTTAAACTAAAGCATCTGCCTAAAGATAAAAACACATATTTTTTAGCACACACACATTGTAGATTTTGCAAAGCGCAATATTAAGTAAACCAACAGTTACATAATCCTCAAATAGAGAATTCAAAAAGTATTGTAAACTATATGCTTTAGTGCAATTCTAGTATACATATATGTAGCAGCAGATATATCATGAAATTCCACGCATATTATTCATATAATTCTATGCCGTTTTTGAGATTTACACAAAAAAAACTTACAAAATTCTTATTTTGTTGCATCATTAAATCAATAAAGTTAAAACAAAATGTTAACTGTACTTTAATTACATTTATTGAATAATTTTTGTTTAATGTTTGCGTTCAACATTCGGAGTGTTAAAAATTAACTTTCGCGCCATTCGACACAACAAAACAGTCGATAATTGATCGATAACTTACCTATATGGCAACTCTTTAGAGTGTGGTACTGCCAACTGGCTTAACGAGCAGCTGTGCACGGCGTAAACGGGCTGCCAACTGTTTCATATATCGACGAAATACACATCGGAATTTTTTGCTTCAGCCACTTTAGCTGTTTATGCTAATAAAACAAAAAAAGTGTCTGATTTTTCATTTAATAAGAATTCCATTGACTTTTGTACTTACATTTGCGATCACCCTACAAAAGGAGTTGTAGTAAGCACCATTAGCATGGAACAGAGCATAGACGTGGGCTGCGTCAAAGAAGAGAATTGTGAGGCAATATGCAATATATTTAGGACACAGGATTGGCAGCTGACGATGAGGCACAGGGACTTGGGGGGCATCGTAAAGATTGAGCAGGATATGAGCATTGTGTGGCAGAGTAATAGCACAGCAACATTAGAGCCCAAAGACACGCTCCCAGAGAAGCAAAAGAAGTAAGTTATGATTTTCCCTTTTTTTTTGTTGATTATATCGAAACTTTCATTTTTCTTTAAGATACCAAAATAGTGTTAAAGCACAGTTCAGTGTGTCTGCTATAGACAAACCCTTCAAATGTCCACACTGCTCGAAAGACTTCGCCACCAGCAGCAATCTAAAAGTTCATCTCTCACGCTCTCACTCTGGTGATCAAGATCGCCCCTTTGAGTGCCCCACCTGTCCCAAGTCGTTCGCAACAAACGATAATCTACAGAAGCACATTCGTAGGCATTCGAATGAGCGCACCCTGAACTGTCCACACTGCCCCAAGGCTTTCGCAACCAAGGATAATCTGCAGAAGCACATACGCAGGCATTCCAGCGAGCGTACCCATCATTGTCCCCACTGCCCAAAGGCCTTTGCCACCAACGATAACTTGCAAAAGCACATCCGGCGACACTCCAGTGAGCGAACTCTTCAGTGTCCACACTGTCCCAAAGCATTTGCCACCAACGATAATCTGCAGCGGCACATACGAGGTCATACCGGGGAACGACCTTTCAAGTGTCCATATTGTCCGAAACCGTTTGCCCAGAATAGGGATCTCAAAGCACATATTCTAGAGCATACTGGTGAAAAGCCGTACAAGTGTCCACACTGTCCAAAAGCCTGTGTACGCAGCGAAGGACTCAAAAAGCATATTCTGCGACTACATAAGGACATTGAGCAAGAGCATCCAGCAACAGCAAACAGTGCCGCATCCAAACTGTGAGTTCTAGGCATGTCCATAAAGAGTACTATTAATCCATTTCAATATTCGCACAGATGGCAAACAGGCAGCGATGCTAGTGGCAGAGTTTTCATGTATAAATATGATCTAACTAAAAACACACGCATGCCCACCGGAGAGGCCTAAAGATTGACTCAAATTGATATGGCACTTGGCGGGAACCTAGATCTCAGTGTTCACAATTTTGCTCATTGTATAAAACGGAGTTTTCTGGAGAAATTACTACGGAGTATTTAATAACCATACAGTACGACAAGTTGCATTTGAATATGAGATTTAGCAACAGAACTGGTGCAAAAACTGATTTGGAAAGAAGTTTCGACCTTGTGGAACAAGGAGAAATAAGAGAAAAGAGAGAGAGAGAGAGAGAAAAGTTTCGTTTAACTGGCACGCACATGATCATATCGCTATGATTTTGAATATGCATAGCTGGAGACTGTTCAAAAACTAAACTAACTAAACCTTAACGATTCGCTTGTAAATATTATGGGTTAATGCAATATATCCTTTGCAAAGGATAAATAAAATACATTTTCTGCTATCATACAAATTATGCTCAATTCATTTAATGCTGAACTTTAGAGACTTCCAATAATTATATACTATGTGTAAGTTTTGTTGAACTTTATTGGTATTAAATGTGACATCATGTACGTACATACTCGTACACACATACATACATGTATTACAGAATATGTTGTAGTAAATTATTTGTTGATCTTATTAAATTGTAATTTGAATCGTTTGTTATTATCTGATTTGCTAAACTTAACTTTCGTTATAGTATAAAGTAATCACAAAATATTATTATCACAATTTGCG
>JBANCZ010004553.1:0-10049 GCA_037040025.1 Sphaerogastrella javana | reverse complement strand
AGTTTGTTAACGTGTTTAATATAATAAAAACATGAAAATTACTTTAATTTGGTAGATATTATTGGATTTTAATATATAGCTTATTTTTCAGCATATTTTTCTGAATTTTAGCCTATTCTAGCCTATTTTTACCCAAAATCTAGCCTATTTGCGAGCTCAATACCTGGCAGCACTGTGTTGCTGTGGCTACACTTGGACAGACAACGTATTGCATTATTCTAATTGAGTAATCCAGTTTGACAGTCTTGCTAAATTCCATTGCAAGAACAACAACAACAACAGCAACAACACACACACATATTCAAATATTTAATTCACATTGATTTATGTGCGTTAATTATACCATTTATTACATAAACACACTCTACTTCTGTTTACTGAAATGCAAATATTTTCGTCAGTGTAAATGAAAGTAAAAAGCTGGAAACGTTACCCTACATAGAAAAAGGCATATGAATTAGCAAATCCAAAAGAAACAGTCATATGCATTGATAACTTCAAGAGAACTTAACAAAACAATAAATGTTCAGTCTCCCGTATGCAAATTTGGAGCAGAGATTAATACATAGTAAGTCTAATTAAACAAAGTTTTGAAAAAAGACCGTGCTAGGTTGAACAAATAAAAAACATAATCAAATACACATTTTGCATAATTATTGCGTAGTAACGTATACAGTGGATTAAATCAAATTATATATTCTGACAATTAATTAATAGTTATAATATATAATTGATAAATTCATATACTAATTAATAACTATTTAGGAAATTAATATGCATTTACAGATATTATCATTACATTTATTATTAACAGCCATAGCAACCTAATGCAAATGAAACATAGGGTATTTTCAACTGAATTTACTTTGCAAATTTCTTTTCTCTATATACTGCTCTTCAAATAAAGAGCACATTAGCTGTTTATTGAATGTTGAATGATTCATTAGATAATGATGTAATAATGTTAGAGCATTTTAAGTGCGCTGCTATGCTTTGCATTTGTTCTCTATCTTCTCCTAAATAATTGCAGCAGCGAGAGCGAAAGCACAAGCAAAGAGAATCAAAACAAAAACAAAAGATATCAATGAGTTCCGTTAATCTACGGAGTGAGATATAGAGGGTGTGACGGAGAGTGAGTGAGAGGGAGAGAGGGAGTGTGTTACAGGAGAGAGTGTTACAACGCATATGTAAGAACGTGACGGCATGCCGTACAAAAATGCAGCACAATACATGTTATCTTCTTCGCTGTTATGCATATATGTGTGCATGTGTGAGTGTATGCCTGCATGCTTGCATTTATGTGTGTATGTATGTCTCTTTTGCTCTTTTGCAGAAGGTTGGCAATGCACGATAATTTTACCTACTTGGTTAATTATGCTCTTGTATATCGATATTGTATCGAATTCAAAATTAAATCGCACAATATAATTAAGCCACATACTTATTTGATGAAAAATAAATAATGCATGATCATGTGTAAATTCCATAAAATTAAAGTGAATTAAAGTAAATAAATATATTCGCTACTTTATAATGTATTACTTTAAACGATAGTTAATCTTAATTTGTCACAATAGCCACTAAATGAACTGTGCCAATATTCTTTTAACACTTTAATACTAGTTTATATAATTGTCTTCTGCTTTATAATGGCTATAAAACATTCCAATAAATTCAAAACAAGTATAGTTCTGCTAAGTAAGTTTCTTGAACTTTAACAATAAATACAATGGGTACTCTGAAGTCATTGCACTGATTAGGATAGAGTGGTTAGAGTATTCTCTTCATTCGAGTTTTAGCTCTATGGTCTATCTAAAACTTAACCGACTAGGGTATATGCACTGTATGGCGCAAATTAAACGTGTTTGGTAGCACGGAAATGCTGAAACGCTCCGGCCAAAGACAATGTGGCTATAAGTCAGTAAAATTATAACATGCCGTTTAATAATTTAGCGCCTAGGCAAATGGTAACCTCAGCACTTATGCGGCTAATCGAATATATCGAAGCGAAATACCGTTGAGGCTAAGTGCCCTTGCCAAAAACTAGTTTCGAAATATCAACATCAATAGATTACTATACAGCAGCAACAAAAACAAGCAACAACAATAACAACAACAACAACAACAGTGAGAAGAGAATATACTTCCGTTTCCTGATCGAAACGAATGAAGCAATCGAAGCGATCGATGCGAAGACCTAAGAAGTCGATAAATCTAGAAAACAGTTAGACGCAACTCGAGTCTCTTTGCAGTTGCGAAGCGCTTAACGTTTTTAGCTACTTATTTAATTATATGATTAATTAAAAATGTTAAATTCTACATGGCGTTTTTTCATATTCGCTCAACTGTAGTTTCGTATTTGGCTTAATTAGGCAGCAACTAAAACAGCTAAACACACTCGATCTGCTAGCATTCAGTATGTCAAGTTCAAGCTAAACATTTAATTGCTGAAGACGCGCCGTCTGACGATCTATTCTTGGATGAATAATAAATTTTTTTTTATTTTTTGTAGATTTCGTTGCCGAATTAATTCATAAACTTAAAACGATCGCTGTTCAAGTTCACCTTTTAGTCACAGGTTAAAGTTTGCCAAGAACATATCCAGTATTTTTTTTATTAAATTTTTTAGTTCTGTTTTTTTTTTTTTTTTGGATGTTTACTAATCGTAAAGCCTCTTTATTGTTCTGTCTTCAGCTAAAACAAAATGAAAACAACTTTAAAGGGGAATTTTTTCATTTCATGCACATAGAAGTTTGTCGGGTTGTTGATCCGTCATAACGCTACCCAGAGTGGCCTCAAAACCGAACCGCAGACAGGTAAAACTGCAGATACTGATATAGAGGTATGACGTATATATACTATACTAACACCAATAGCTTTCGTATAGAGATTGTAAGCTATGCTTTCAGTATTTGGCTAACTGATTAGCAGTTACGCTGATACATGGCCATTGGCATCTGAGCAAAGTTAGTAAACCTCTGGAGTTGGCCCTCAGCAATGGCTATTCGTGCTATTTTGCTAGACTTTTTTTAATTCTGCCATAGCATTTTAGTTATTATGCTACCGATTCTTTGCTCGCCCGTTGGGTATTGCCCAACCGAACTCTCAGCTTGTACTATCAATTAGCATGAAATTGTTAGCACGCTTTGGTAAAAAGTGAAAACAAGTTGAGCATTAAACACTACGATATACCCTGTACGCAGATAAGTTGTACTAATACGAATATGAATTATATGAAAGAAAAAAAAAATGATTTTTTTTAATTACTTTTTACTATACATATATCTCCTTTAAGAGTCTATTAATTCATGTTTCCGTTTATATGAATTTATTATCTTAATACTAGGGTATTGCTTAGTTGAGACTCGCTGCAGAAATATCACTTCCGCTAGTTATTTTAGGCTTAAACTACGTTAAACAAGCCTCCTCGGATTCCTTGACATCCAAGTGTAATGTTAACGATTATTATTAATACTAGCAAATAACAGGAAATCAAACGTTTAGCGTTTGAATAGATTAAAATGTTATAATCGGAACAAACTAACTAGCTATATTAGAGCCATATAATTAGTGATATGACTGTTACGGTTAATAACAGATTACAAAGCTTGGCATTTTACATAATCTGGATTTTGCTTTTCAAATGCAATTGTCTCCAATGAAATGAGTACTACGATAATGACTTAAAAATAAATGGCATTTGTTGAGCTAGAATGCACCGAATGAATACTATGATCGAGTCTTAATAATAGTATCAGATGAGCGTGCTAATGCTTAGTTAATAATTGTCTACTATAACTGCAGTAAAAACTGGGAACTGTGATATAATGCCTTTCGAAAAAGTTTCCGTTATCATGGTTGAAGTGCGACAATACGATCGAAATGTGGTCAATGGTCAATGGGGTCCGCTCTAAGCTATAAAAAGAAAAAACCCTTTACCTGTAGCTGATCCACACCTGTGGCACGTTGTGCTAATTCAATTATAAATCAAAAAGTCTCGAACTATGACTGCTAATTAGAATTATTGCATTATGTTTTATTAACTATTCGCTGTTTACGTTTCCAGAGCCTGAACTGTTTGGCATGATGTTTTCGCAATGCGATGATAAAGCACAAAATTTTGGGGCATGACTTTTGCTATGGGGACATAGATACATCATGAAAATCCCCCCATCGTCTGAAGTTCAGAATTTACTAATCTGTTTTTGGCCAAGAGGCTGGCAATGCCGTAACTTATTTTAACAGCTGACAGCATGCACTACCTTGGCTATTAATCAAAAAATAAATTTTGCAGAACACAAAAAAAATGTTCATAAATAAATAAATATATACAAATTAATTTTGTAGCTATGAGTCAATGCGCTGTGCCATTGGCTAATTGGAGCTCAGCTAAGCGACAGCTTAATCGTTGTATATATATTAATAAATATATATATATATATATTTATGGAACTTGGTCAGCTGTTTTGGTCAGACCGCTGCCACTTCCGACTGCCGGTATCTATCACCTAGACCTAGACCGTGAAACAACACGCCGGCAAAGCGTAAAAATACCTACAGCTTCTGCTTAAGCGTACTCAATTGTTTTTTTTTTTTTTTTTTTTTGGTCATTGTTAAACCGTTAGCAACAGCATATGAATGCAATGTCATCCTGACGTCATTGAGCCCAAGTTAAAAAAAAAAATTGAACATGTTGTATGATGTTAGTGCGATTGCTGCTGTGGTAGCGCCACCAACACTTTAATACGGTCATATTCATTAGGTGGCCTAGCTAAGGTCGAAGGCACTTTAAAGAACAATTTGTCAGCAGTCGTTAATGGCCAAAAAACTAAAGTGAAGACCACAAAGAAGTTGAAGAAGGTGGCTATATAGAAACCAAACATAGTTCTTTTTGTAAACAAGCAATTGACGCGTGCTTAATGTTGTTGCTGTTGTGCTGTTGCTGTTGTTGTTGTTGTGCTCATTTCAATGACATTATTAAGATTTTGTATATTTGGGTTTTTTGGGGTTTTTTTTTTACATCAAATGCCAACCAATTGCGACCTCGTTGATGGTATCGCTGCACGTCCGCCCTGACACGCAGCAATGCGAAGGGTTATAATTTTTTTTGCGCGCATTTTACAACTTCTTTTGGATGGTAAATTTGTATATATATATAGATATATATATGATATGTATATATGCGTACACATACACAATGTTAACCGAATATCTCTGGGCATCTTGACATGTTTAACAAGATGTTTCTGGACGTATTCATTCGCATTTGAGCGTTAAACTCATCAATATTTAAATGGCTTCGTTCCAAGGGTGTGAGAGCTGCGCATGGAAACATCCACATATCGAATCATTTGAACTGCAAATATGAATGGATATCTATAGAGATATAGAGAAATATATATATATACTATATGTGTTTGTGTATGTATGTATGCTTAGTGTTCATTAAACTTGAGAGCCAAAGGAACGTCGCATAGTATTAGACCAAATTCTCGTTTTGGGGGGGGGGGGGACTTAAGAAACGATGAGACTTTAATATGAACCAGTAACGCCAGTTCAAATAAAGGTTTGCTATTAATGATGCTAAACTTAGAACACGTATACTATAATACACACACATATACATAGTCACATGCTTAACTGAAGACCATGTTCTATGTATTCGATACACTAAACCCAAGGCATCTTTCAAAAGGTTTTCAAAATCAAATATTGATTTAGACATACAAAATTGAAAATTTTGTCCGTATATGTAAAAAAGACAAACTCAAGAACTCTAAATTACTACAGCTGTACTATTAGAGTAAAGAGATTTAGCTTCAACATATGTACATATATAGTCATTAGTAAATCGTTGGAGTTTTAGACCACCCCATAGTTAAAGCTCAACTCGTTCTGCATTTGTCATTTTAGCAAAGTGTTAAATTTTGCTGTCTATGGAAGTGTAAAACATAATTACATTCAATTTATAATAATATGCCAACATTTATTCATGTGTTATTTAGTGACTACACATATATATATATATTGAAATATATTCTGTATTTTGCACTAATGTTTACACATTAATCTTAATGACTTTTTTTCGAGCTCTAAACGTATTTCATATGGTTACATGTTGGTGCTATTTGCTGCGACTATTAGCAGTCCATTGACCCATTAAAAGCTGCAATCTGACCAGTGATAACAGAAGCAGCAGAACAACAACAACAACAACAACAACAGCAACAACAAAGTTGAATGCCAGTCGGAACTTGCTAAATAAGCTAAAGCCGAAGCCGAAGCTTATGCTCAGTGGGCCAAGCCAACTCGCACACATGCGCAATGCCAAAAAGCACTTAGAGACTCTCACATACAGGCACACTGAATCACACACATACACACACACACATACGCACACACATACACACAGACATACAGTCAACTGTTGCTGCTGCTGTTGCTGCTGCTGCTGTTGCTGTTGTCTGGCAATGTTGAATTTAACGAAACTTCCGCCGTTCTGTGTGGATGTTAAAAACCTTCGTTAAGTTTATTTCATACAGTCGGAGACTAACAAAATCTATGTATGAGCCATGTGTATGTGTGTGTGTGTGTGTGTGTGTTTGTGTCTATGTGTTTCTGTGTGTTAGTATGTGTGCATTAGGCTATGTACATGTACTAGTTGCAAAGCGGGCCGCTGCGTCGGCGTCGCTGTTAGCGCTGCTGCTGCTGCTGCTGCTGGTAAAAAACTGACTTTATCTTGTGATTGTTGAGAAGTTTTAGATTCAGTTGAGCATAAACATTTCTACGGTGCGGTGGTTGACTAGCTGGGCTATAAAATACTTAAGAATCCGATGCGTTCAGTGCGTGAACGAGAACAGCAACATATATAGATCACAAATACGAGCAAAATAAATTTTATGAAAAAAAAACACCATATATATAATATAATAATTTTAAATATTAATATTAAAGTGCTGTATTGCAAGTGTCAAGAGAATTGTGCATGTTTATTGAAATAAAAAAAAACATAATTTTATTGATATTTGATATTATATGCGAAAATAAAATCTGATCGAACAAACTGAACGAAACGCAGCATGACGCATCCTGTTGTCATTTGCCAATAGCTAAACGTTCAAAGAAACATTAAAAATTAAATTTAAAATTTAAAACTACAACAATTACAACTTAGACCAAATACAACAACAACAACATAAGCAACATGGCTATGAACTATGACAACAGCAGCACACGCTTCGACATGGTCGTGGAGATAGCAAACATTGCACTTGATGAGTTCAAGACCCATCATATCACCCGCAACTATACGGGCCTGGTGCAGCGCTACTATCAACTGGTCGAGGAGGATTACGGTGGTAGGTGTCTACATCCAAAAAAACGAAACTCACATGATATTAACAGAGTTAATAAAACAAAAACTAGTACGACTAGAAGTAACGCCCACTTTTATTAGATAAATGCAACTGAATTGCTTTTAGTTGTTGTTATTATCGCTCAGTAGCTTGGGAAGTTTAATTCTTCTAAGCATTGTAAGAGCCTTAAATCCAAAACTCCATTATGTCCCATACACAAGACTTATAATAGCATAAATAGCCTAATAATGATGAATTGCCATTTTTCTGTGACGCTGAGCAAATCGTAACAAAACGGAATTCCAACAAAATAATATGACAAAAAAACAAACAAGGAAAAAATAAAACGAAACTGGGGTTAAAGCGGAAAATGAAAACCCCCCAAAAAAGAAACAAAACAAAACTTCTAGGACAATTAAAAAAGGTTTCTTTATGAACTTAAGTGCGACCTTGGCAATGCCAATTGTATTTTGTTTTTAGTTGTTTTTTCTTCTTTTTTTTTGACAATTATTAACGTAATTAAAATGTATTTACATAGATCATCCTAAAGATGTTTATGAGGCGACCGTCATCGTCATTTGTAGCTCGTTGCCGTGTGCAGCTGAGCATGTACAATATGTATAGTATAGTAAGATAACAACAACAACAACCGCACCAACAATAAGAGACATTCAACAATATTTATAACAATAACAACAATCGCATTGCTATACCTATCTCGAACTCAAAGCTGAAGCTGAAGATGATGCATGTACCATACGTACTTGTCTACTCGAACTTCCAAAAATTTGTTCGTTTTTTTCCCTTTTGGTATTCATATTCGAATATGATATACATATATATATATATATATATATGTATGTGTTTGTGTGTATTTACACCGCACCACACATTCTTGACTCGGCGGCGCGCGGGTGAAAAGGTCAATGGAAGGTAGCAGCAATTAAAAGCAATGCAAATAATAAGTACACACTATGAGTATACTACCCGACAAACGTGAGCCATGCAAAAGTAACTAAATATAAACAAAAACAACAAAAATATTAACGAACAAAATAAAAAAAAAGGACAGACAAAAAAACCCAAAAGCTCTGAATGCCAGACACTCCAAGTTCGGTAGAAAACGAAAATACAAAAATAATATTGTACTAAAAAAACAAAAGACATAGAGCACAAACTTGATATGCAGATCAAAGTACTTTCGATATTTTTATAGTTTCCGACTGGGCGTTTGCGAATTTTTGCGATATTTTACTAAATGACATAAGATGATCAAATTTTAAATGCGAACATGTTTCAGAAATTGAGAATAGATTTGAATTGATTAGCGCTTCCAGTGGGGGCTTTCCCATGTAGAACTGAAAGATTCTTGCTGTTACTTAATATATTGACTAGAATCTAGAGGGAATTTTAAAATGATTTTTCTTTAAGACATCTTTTAAATACTGCAAATCAGCTTAAGAGCTTTAGACACTTGATTACTAAGGATACATTGAAATCCAAACCAGCAATTAAAAACCCTAATGTTATTCCCCTAATTAATTTATGCCTTAAATCATATAATTATAGATGCATTCAGAACTTATCTTGATGAAAACAAGTGCCAGTGTGCTGTAGGTTTACGCCTAAGCATTCGCATTCCTATTCACACTCACATTTACATTCACATTCACATAGGAAATGTTAAGCAATGGGTTGTAGTCTGTAAAATCAATAGTAGTTATTATTATTGTATTTCAATTGCGATTTACCAAAGATTATAAGCATGTCAATTACGTTAGATCAAATGTATTTGCATGCTGAGTATGACACAAAAACAAAAACGAACAAAAACATGCCAGGTTGTAAATCCGGTTAATATGCGGTTGCATTAAACCCTGTCCACAGAATAAGCGTGATAATTGCCTAGTTAGCCTAACCGTAATTGTAATATTCGTGGTCTAAAGCAAATCACTTAATGGTCGCTAATAAAACTCAGACAATTCGTACGTTCTTTCTAACATTTGGCTATAACTCTTGGATTTTTTTTTTGCGACGAGTGCGCTATTAATTAAGTGTCATTGCCTCGACAGCGGGTCGTAAAGCAGTGTCTGTTTGATAAATTTTGGCTAATGATCGGATTTTATTATGCATCTCATAAATCTGCACAGATCCCCGAGCTAAACGTTTTCCACTTATGGAGCATCCGCTGTTCACATTCGGACTGGTCGCCATATATCTATCCTGGGTACTAGTGCTGGGTCCACTCTTTATGCGTGATCGCAAACCGTTCCAGTTACGTCGCACACTCGTCATCTATAATGCTTTTCAGGTGCTGCTCAGCGGCTATATGTTCTACGAGGTGAGCTACCTAAAACAAAATTCAATTTGTTTCCTATATATTTATAACTATCTGTAT
The DNA here is from genome assembly GCA_037040025.1 of Sphaerogastrella javana. Taxonomy (NCBI): domain Eukaryota; kingdom Metazoa; phylum Arthropoda; class Insecta; order Diptera; family Drosophilidae; genus Sphaerogastrella; species Sphaerogastrella javana. Next base: position 296 of record JBANCZ010004553.1, on the reverse strand, counting down.
CTATCTCTGTGTGTATCTTTTGTATTCCTATGACAGCATTTAATGGCAGGCTGGCTGAACTACTACAATCTGAAGTGCCAACCGGTTGACTATTCAGATGGTCCCATGTCGAAGCGGGTAAGTTCTACGCTCAGACCGGTCACATTCTAGATATCTCAAGGCTGCTTGGCACACGCCAAATATAATATGAAAAAGAAAGAAAAGAAACCAAAAAAAAACAAAAAAAATATCCAACAGTAGGGACTGGCCCGACAGTAGGGACCCTGTGTTTAGTTTTTTGGGGCAGTATGGTCTTT
>JBANCZ010004552.1:0-10050 GCA_037040025.1 Sphaerogastrella javana | reverse complement strand
ATATTATATATATATATACATACGCACATATATACGCCTTTGAATGTGCATATGTATGGAAAAATAGTATGTCATTTGTCCCCTGCAATATAATATTATGGCTGTGGCTTAGTATTTTTCACTGTCCAATAGAAAATGGGAACAGCTGTTGTTTTAGTGAAACAATTGGTAATTTTATATATTTCGATTCGATTACAAAATGACGAATTTAATACGGATTTAGCAGCCAACACACAGCTGTTGTAGGTATTTACAGTATTATTTGCCTTTAACGAAGGGGAATGGGTGCACAAAGCAAAGCAAAACAAAAATAATGAGCTCGTTGATGAACTGATTTCATTCGTTCATTTGTCAAAGTGAGTTAAAAGAGCGAACCAATTTTGCATAGGCTTTTGAACAGCTGCTGGAGCGAATTTGAATTAGGGAGACCTTTGGGTGTATGTGTATGTTATGTGTGTTGTTGTTTTTGTTGTTGTTGATTTTGCTTTTAAGTTTCTTCATTCCATATTTTTTTTAAAAAGACTAAGTAATTTTTTTATATTAGATATATTCTTATTTGCGAATGTAGAAATTTGATCTCATTTACCAATTTATTTGTTTATATTATAATTATTATTGAGTTTTTATTGCGTTGTCTTTCGCGTTGCGTCGATGAAGTCGATAGACAAGTATCGATAAAAAGAAACATATGTTATAAATGCATTGAACAATCTGGCAACCTGCTGAACGTGCTGATGGCGAGTTGGTTTTCTATACAGGCCACTCGCATTTTGTTTTACGGTTTATTTAACACACATATAACACACACACACACTCGCACGCATACATTGATAAATTGTTTAACATGAGACGGATATGCGCGTTTGCGTATAGATATTCAAATAATAACAAAAGAATGAGAGAGAGATGTGCATGTTGACGATGGATGCTGCTGAATTGGGCTTTTTGTGTGGTTGGTTGCTGCTGCTGCTATTGAATGAAATTAGGCTAAGAGCAAATTGAAATTAATTAACGAACGTTTTCTTCCATTTGTTTATCTAATTTTTGGTACAACACATCGATCACCGATCACCACAACTAAAAAAAAAATTGCAGCTTATTTGCGCCTAAAGGTATGCAACCGCAGTCGGATAAGCAAAGTGCTATCAAAAGCAAACTTGCAACAACAACAACAACAACAGCAGCCACAACACGAGCAAATCATCCTCAGCCATTGCAGCAGTCACAGCAGTCACAGCCAGAGCATCAACAGAAACCAGATCCTCAAACTCATCAGCGCTCCAAAGTAAAGGTCATCAAATCGAAGCGCCCTCTTTGCCATTTCAAGTTCTATTTGGACATATGCGATCATCAGTTGACCAAGCGAATTGAGTCCGAAATCAAATTGCTTGGCGGAACACTGGATTTCTTTCTCAACGACAGTATTACACACTTTATAACCGACAAGGAGAGGAGCTCTGCTTTAGCAACACCCAACACTCCACAACAGCAGCAGCAACAACAGATAAGCCGCAGTCGTCCTGGAACACCTTTGACGCCAGCGACACCCACTACACCACACGCGCCTTGCCTAACCGATGATGGTGGCAACAATGGCATCCAACGCAAGAGCCGACAAACGCGGGCCGATGCCATATTGAGTCGAGTGCGCGGAGCACAGCAGCAGCAACAGCAACAACAACAACAAGAACATCAAAAACAACAACAACAACAACAACAAAAAACTGACCCTAATCGTAGTCAGCACAGGCATCAGGAAAAACCAACTGCTTACGTCGTTTGGCACACAGAGTACACTTTGCGTTTCCTTCAACGGATACAGACGGAGTTGCGTCCATACCTACAGGGCGGCACCACTACAACTGGACTGGGGTCACAGTCAGTGACTGCTGCAAATATACAGCTGAAGGGTAATTTCGTGAAAATCGAAGCAATTAAACGTAATCATCGACCGTATTATCATTTGATCAAGCAACCCGAGGAGTGGCCAAAGATTGATTTGAGCAGCGACGACGGAGCATTTCGTTTGCAGGCCAAGGCGGAGAATACTGCGGTGACTGCAGAGCAGCAGAGTATGACACGTAAATCGCTCGGTTCTCGGACATCGCAACGTCAACAGGATAAGGATAAACCACAGCAGCTGCCATTGGGATTGGGATTGCCATTGCCATTGCGATTACCACTGCAGCACAACGCCGTGCAAGCGATTAAAAAACAAGCTGCAGCTGCTGCGCGACAAACACCAGATAGACCAAGGTCGCACTGTCGCGAGCTCAAGGATTCCAGCGATAAACAGTGCGGCGTTTGCGAAATTTGTAAAATCGAATACGATACACTGACCATACACTTGCAGAGCAAAGATCACGAACTCTTTGCGAGAAACGCCGATAATTATCTGGCGCTAGACACGCTTATACAGGCATCGGCAAGTGTGAATAGCTTTCTCGAACGCGAGGAGAAACTGCACAGAAAGGATAAGAAGATAGCAGATAGCGGCATACAGCACAGCGATATGGAAGTGGATGAGTTGCTTAGCGTTAGCCTTAAATCGCTAAATCCCATTGATACAAATGAAACGGATCCACTACTGCAGACAAATGTAAATAAGTTACGTCCATCACCGGCGTTGCGTGAGAAATCGAAACGTATTACCAAGGGCAAGCATTCCTCCGAAAAGTTCCAGGCGTCACCCATATCGCCGACATCCAACCCAAACAACTCGCCCACTGGCAAAAAGGTAGCAACAACAGCAGCAACGACTCCATATGGGCTTTTGGAAGCAAGCAATGCTACCACGGCAGCAGCCACGCCTACAAATACAACGCGACGAAAGACTTTGAATTCGGTACTGTCGCCGCCCATACGCGCCATGCTGCCACCCTCATCTCTCTACAAGGTGGTTGAAGCCAACGATGCTATAGCCACTCCACCTCGCATGAGACGAGCCGGTGCGGGAGCGGGTGCCAATAATGCTAATAATACCAACAATGCCATCGATTCGCCCTCATTGATTGTAAAGTTTCAAAAGGTGCGACAATCGGAGCTACAGCGTCTGAATGGCGAAGCCGAGAATTTTATGTTTCCGCGCAGCAACACATACCGTAGCAGCAGTGAATTAGCCACGGATGTGGACAGGCAGACAACCTCCGATGCTCATGGACAACATAGCATATCGTCGTCAGCCATGGAGAGTACTAGCGAAACGGAGCTGTTAACTGGTTACAATGCAGCCACTTTGCCCGTGGGAAAACGCGCCACTGCGGTGGGCAAGAGACGCAAAGGAGCTGCTGTTGCAGCGGCGATAATCCGTCAATTGTCCACTGGTAGCAGCAGCAGCGGCAGCGGCAATAACCAACAACAACAGCAGCAACAGCAGCGCTTTCCAAACGCCCCCATCCAGTCAGAATTGCCAACACAAACGCAACAATTGCTAAGATCACGTCCAGCGGCGTCAACAGCAACACCAACACCACCGCTGACACCAACAGCAACAGCTACGGCGACAGCCACACGGAAGAGCAGTCGAACGGCCACAGCAATTGTGAGTGCGGCCACAACTAGCAGTCAGCTACAGTTGCGGCGGCAGCAGCGCTTGGGTAAACTGGAGGATGGGATGGGGGAGACAACAACAATTACAACAATAACAACAGCACAAACAAATACTTTGAAACCAAAAAAGAATCAGTCTGTAGAAGAATTGAATGTGGAGGATGGCGATGAGGGGGAAGAGGATGAGGACGAGTCCAGTTGCTGTTCCACGTCTGGGAGCGATGAGGACTATGTAGTGGGTAAACTGTCAAAGCTCACGGCTAAACCAAATCGCATGGCCACGCGCGACGAACGTGCGGCCAGGCGTCTGTCTAGATTGACCATTAGCCATAATCACAGTGAGCCCCTACAGCAGAAGTCAGGTACAACAAGGGGAGCATTGTCTGGAAGAGGAGGTAGAGGAGGAGGCCAGCAAAGAGGCCGAAAGGTTGCAGCCAACATAACGCCGCCAAAGGGCAAACCAGGCAGAAAACAACAACAAACAGGCGCCTCTGCAGCAGGTGCAGGAGCAGACACATCAGTAGAAGGAGGAACAGCAAGCACAACAACAGGAAAAGCAGCAGCAGCCATAGACCTGATGTTTGATTGCAGCAAGAGTGAACGTCTTCAGAAGCTGCACTATGCGTTCGAAGAATTGCCCAGCGCTGAGCTCTGGCATCACGTCTTTCAACGCCAGGATGCAGGGGCAGAGCACTACTATAGTTACTATGGATCGACAAACTATTGCAAGTTGCCTTATGAGCTCGGTCCAATGCCCATGCAACTGACCAAGTCGAGCTGCTGTAAGCTGTGTCTTCAAGCGGATCGACAGCAACAGCAACAGGAACAGGAACAGCAGAAGGTGTTGGATATAAAATCGCATCAAATGCTGCGTCCCATTAAGGTGGAACCACAACAGCAGCCGAATACGGAAGTGGTAACACCAAGAACAGCAACAGCAACAGCTACACCTACACCTATAGCAGGAGCCACAACAACAACAACAACAACTGCACTGTATAAGCACAAGAAGCTGCACTTGCTGCAACGCTATCAGCAGGAGCAACAGCAGCAACAGCAACAAGCACTCAACTTCACTGCCAGCAAATGTGATAGCAAAGCCAGCACGCCGGAGCTGCTCGAGCGTGACTTTGCTCCCTTAAGTGAACGCGCTCATCTCATTGATGTTGATCGCGTACGCGCCGCCTCCACGCAGAGCAGTACGAGCAGTAGCTGCTGCAGCAATAGCCAGAATAGCCAAAAGAGCAGTACTACCTCCTCCACACGACACAAGCAGCTGGCGCGCCTTGTTGATTTGCCGCCGCGTAAGTCGCCACGTGAACATGCCTCCACACTGGCATTGGTCAGCTGCATTATCCGTCAGCGTCAGGATTCACAGAGCAAAACCAATTCGGATACTGAGGAAACGACTGCGTCGCAAGGGTCCAACTTGAAGCTAACACTCAAAACTGAGCCGGATCCAGATCAGGAGCTGGATCCGGAACCGGAGCCGGAGCCTGAGCAACGCCTTAAGACTGCCACGCCCGTTGAAGAGTTACGTTTTGCCACAGAAATCAGCGAGAATGTAAAACGCATGCGACGCGGTCAGAACAAATACGATAGCTTGCAACCTGTTCCAGCTCCAACACCAGCACTTGCGCGAGCACGTGTGCCTGCTCTTCCCACGCACAGTACTCCTCCAACAGTAGGCAGATGTCGGCGTCTAAAGGCTACCCCTGCTAGTGCTCCAGCTACTGCCGTCAGCTACTCGCGTCGCTTAGAATATGTCAGACGTGGTGATGTTAATCCGGCTAGCATATTACTGGGGAAGCGTAAGCGCCGCCAAATTTCCCTAACGCCCATTATGCGCACAAGCCAACAACAGGGACAACAGCAGGCGCCGGGTCTGACGCTTTTGGCAGGTGTGCGCAAATTGCCCAGCAAAAAGGGCGTGCTCGAATACGAAATGGAAAAGAGTGCGCTGAGCAAGCTGGAAGCGAGCATGCAGTATGTGAATCCCAAGCTCATCGCATGGCAAATCGACAAGTATTTGGAGTTGAGCGGGCGCGAATACGATCCCTGCACAGACGAGGATATCAATAGCTACAGCAACAGCAACAGCTGCAATTTGCGAGACGTCGAGACGCAGACACCGCCGCCAACGGACTGTCATTTCACAAGCGAATTTGATTTATATGATCTGCTAACCGGCAGCGGCGGCAGTGGAGATGATGAGGGCCAACGACATAGTCGACTAAATCTGTACAGCAGCTACTACAGTCAGCGTAAACGGAAATGCCTCAAATCGAATAGGACAGGCTGGCCTCGGGTGCAGCGCCGTCGTGTTGCAGGGCGTTTGTTGAACAACAGTCTGCGGGACATAGACGGCAAAGATCGGTGCCAGGAGCAGGAGCATAAGTTTGGTCTGCAGCATTTGAAACAAGATACACTTGAAGCGGAGGAGGATCAGACAACAACCACCACAACAACCACAACAACTCGTACAAATACAGCGGAGAAACAGTTCGATAGCAAGGAATCCGATGAGGAGGATGATGGTGAAGATGGTGATGCAGAAGTGAATCCGAATGAAAATGCGGAAGGTGATGGAGGTGCAGCAAATCGAGACACGGCTGGGCAAAATGCTGATAAAGAAACCGCAAATCGAGAGACTGTTGTTATGACGCCACCAGCTACAGACTTGGATGAGAATGTGGGCCAAGAAGACGAGAAGATTGTTGTGAATGCGGAGAACGATAGTCAAGCAGGCGACGAAGACGACGACGACGACGAAGATAATAATGACGATGGTGAAAATGATGATGATGATGACGATGCTGATGGTGATGGTGAAACTATGGCGGATTCCATTGAGGATCGATCGCAAAACGATGAAGCGGAAATTGAAGCTACTGATGCTGATGTCGAAGAAGATGAGGAGGATGATGCTGATGGCAATATAGATAATGCAGATAATGATAACGATGACAACGACGATAACGGTGGCGATGGCGACGACGATGACAATGACAATGATGATGATGATGATGACGATGTTGAAGGTGACGATGACGACGATGATGATGTATACGAAGATGCCTATAACGGTGAAGAGGATCCGCCTGAAGTCTCGGCCAACACTCACATCAGTCCGAAACAATCAAACACCACATCAGCAGCCAAAGATGTACGATCAAGTTGCTACGACAAACAGACCAATAGTCCAGGTGCAGGCAAAACAAAGACAACGCTACAAACCAACAGCAACGGCTACTGCTTGGGTGTCGCCACTTCGACGCCCAGCAGCAGACAAGCAGGGCGCCATCAGAGAAGGACGCCGCAGTTAAATGGCAGCTTGGGCAGTTGTATATCGCCAAGCGAGAAGCTGGGCGATAATTCCGATATCTTTACAGTTTCATCCGATGGTCTGGACACGGATATGGATCTGAGCAATACTCAAGCAGGTGATTCGCTCGAACATTGTCCCCATCAACATCAACATCAACATCAGCAGCAGCAGCAGCAACAAACGACGCCCAAGCGCAAGTTCGACATTAGCAAATATGCCCCGCCCAACAATGGCAAGGCGGCTAGCAGCTGCGCGGCGGAGGCGGCTACGGCTGCCGTTAAATCGCTAGCCATATCACAGTTCCTCAAAAAGGAGGTGCGTGTCACATGCCGGCGCCTACGTGCGCCATTTCGCCGCTTTCGATATCGTCGCTGATCATCTACATCATCATCCACACAAATTCAATCTGTCATTGTCATTGTATGCATTCGGCAACATAAATCTTAAGAACTTAGTGTAAAATAGTAAATTAGAAGAAGGCATTAGAATATGCATTAAGATTACCACACGCACCAACACACACAAACACACATACACACGTACACACGTACACAACGTACACAGAGAGAAAATCCTTCCATAGTTTTGTATTGTTTCGTACCGTTGATGTCCCCCAAAAATAACTCACTTTGTGTAAATTATAATGCATTTTCATTCATATTATGTGTGTCAAATATTCATATACATACTTATATATAAGTTAACATAAACCCAAGCAAGATCCATTTTATCCATAGATTAGCATAAATTTGCAGCAAACAAAATACGTAAGCCTAAGCATAGTTTAATTATAGTTTAGATAAACAATTCCATACCCTATAAATTGCCCTAGCCAGAGAAAAGCCCGCTGAAAGATCAACAATTTGTGTTAAATGAGAGAAACAAATCGAGAAAGACTTGCAAATTAAGGCATCAGTTTAAAAAACATTTTCATTTTCGACCGAACGTACTTTCGCTTCGGTAAATAATACTATACCATACTATAAATATATACACCCCATATAGCATAGATAGTGTAGATATATCATCAAGATGCTCAAACTAAGTAAAACAACAAACAAAACCAAAAGCAATTGTAAAAATATACATTGAAAAAATCCTACAAAAAAATACAAAGAGAAACATTAAATATTTAAATTAAAATATACCTAATGCATTTCATTGTCTTTACTTGTACGTTGTAATACGTTGTTCAAGTTCTCGGGAGTATTTCTGTACCTATCATTAACACACATATGATTGTTTCATCTCTTCATGCCATCATCATTCTTTCTGTTGGCTTACTTACTTACTCACTTACTTACAAACACATATTTATTTTATGCTCTGTTTCATCTGGGAATCTGACCAATGTTGAATGTTGTACCATTGTTGTTGTATTCCAAAATATTCCATCTTATTTGTTTATTTTTCTGTACAACTATGAGATTAAGGGGGAAACCATATTAGATGTCTCATTTTATCGATTTTTTTAGGCCCTGTGTTTCAATATAATACAAACAATATATGCATCTAAATTTCTTGACAAAATGACGGGATGGCTCCCTTATTTGCTGGATTTGTGATACTTTGAAAAGAATAATTGAATATTCCATTTTAACCTTTTAAAATGTCAATGCGCGTGGAAGTTATAAAAACAATACCAAAAAAAATTCATTTCAATGCGATCATAGCTTCGTACTAATTGGGTTCTTCATTCCTTTTGAAATTTTAACAAAATACTCTTCGATAGTTATGTAATAAAACGAAGTATGGTTCCCTCTGATGCCATGTATTAGGTTGATTGTCTGATTGTGGATACATATCTGGGCATTTACCTATTAAAGATCTCTAGAGAAGTTTGTTTCTTATGGCAAAAGTCGCTTTAGGGGTCTTCTGTTATGCTGTATCTTTAAATGCTATAGTTTCATTTACCATATATATTTTTTTGCTTTTTTCGGTACAGACCTGCGCAAGCTTATCAAATATGAGGAGCATTTGGCCAAGAGCTCGAAGGAGGACTATTTCAGCAACCTGTATAAGCGCGACACGGTCAGCTCGCGCGCTAAACTGAGTGGCGATAAGACCAAGGATAAATCTTCGATCAAAGATAAGGAGAAGCCATCGAATGAAATAGAGCGATCTTCAGGTGGTAGCAAATTGGAATCTCTCCCAACAGAGAATGGGGACCTTATTGCCATGTTCCGCGAAAAGCTTCTGGTAAACGACGTAACAGCTAAGGAACCCACCATGCCCAGAGCCGACGCAGCGACCTCAACTAGACGCAGCCGTACTCGGAGTAAAACTCGCAGACAGTCGAAATCAAGAAGCAGGGCTGCTTCCCGAGCTCAGGGATCCAGTGACGAGTCGGGTTGCACACAGAAGGCGCTGCCTGTGTCGCGTCCGCGCAGTTCTAGCCGTAATTTAGTTCTGAGTACGATATTATATATCATGTTATATGAAAAATGGGTTTTACTTTATATTAATAATTTATTTTTGTAGCTGGTGTCCAGTCAAAGCGAAAGCTAAAGCACCCCCTAACCGATCCAGTGGCGTTATACAATTATTATCAACATGAATGGGCGCATTTCCGTTCTAAAATACCCGGACAAAACTCACATTCGAACTTGCGTAATGGAATACGACAGAAGCTTGGAGTGGATATCGCCAGACGACAATAGACAACGTGCAAACAAATATGTATTTCGTGAAATACACTGAACTTGAGCAACGAATAGAATCTAATTAAAGTTCAATTTAAGTAAAATGAATACTTAAAAAAGTATTCCAACAATGGATTGTTCTTTGTTTCTGTTTGATTTTTCTATCAGCAAAATTGTGTAATACAGCCACTGTAATTGTATGATTTAGTCGATATCGCCATCGAAACAGACAGTTATCGATAGTTTCGTAACAGTGCACTTTGAGCTTAACAGCAGCATAACAGCCTGATAACGTAGCTACTTTTTTTCTGTTTCATCTTCTGCTTGTGTGCACATATTGAATATATGCATATGCAATAGATTAACAAGAGTGTTTAAAGTCGAATTGGTCACATATTGTCATTTCCATACGCTAGAAGCCATAATTAATCCCAAAACAATTCGCCATACGATTCGTATACGAGCAAAGGCAAGGAAACCAAACGCATTAACATTAATATGTTAATAGACAAGCCAAATACAACCTAATCC